>JAUYWH010000004.1:16329655-16361301 GCA_034779795.1 Ctenopoma multispine
ATATCTTAAAGTATTTTCCCATTCAAGTCAATGGGACATTCTGACTAGTCAAAATGACGTAGTAGATATCTGTAATTGGACTTTTGACTAGTCAAAATGACGTAGCAGATATCTAAAATGACACTTTTGACTAGGCGGAAAGACACTGCAGATATCTTAATTGTATATCCTGTCTACTTGTTAAATGTTAAAAGGGCTTGCCATAAACATGTCCCTGGTCATGACCCTATGGCACAAATGTTCAAAGATGTGACTACCAGATTCTGGGCTTTGGCAGACAACTTAGCCCAGTCAAATGCATTCCAACTGATCTGAGCTTAGACAGAATAAATCTATACATCGGCTCTCAGCGTATTCTAACATGCTTTCATGAGGTCTCCAGTTTCTCTGGCAATTGGACCACTCATCAGGCTTCTCACACTCTGTTCCCATGTGATCAGAGGGGCCCGGGGAGACCCTGGCTGTTCAAAACCATGACAGCACTGGCAAGTAGCACAATACTTATTGAAATATACTAGATTCATAGACTACTTCAGCTGCAAAAGGATAGGACTCTGCAAAAGAATGTGGAAGAGTTGAATTTGGTGGTGAATTTGTTCATTTGCATATAAAGACAAAAACTTTTTATACATTCTATATACAGTATTTCAGCACAGAGTCTTTTTGGTCAGACAAGATAATGGGATGCACTAGCCGGTAATGTTTTCTCCATATTCTCTGCTCCATCTTTTTATCTGTACTACAGTACAACAGTGGGGGGGATGTCTAACATTCCAAAGAGACGATCTCTCTCCAGGGAATATTTATCTATGAGAGCCAGGATAAAAAATGTCACGTAGACTGGCAGGAAATGGACACAATATTGCATTTTGGAAGATGCTTGCCGTCTCTTACAAGTAGGCAATATCACACCAAGTTTTAGCAGCCAGCCTCCGTGATGGGGATGAATCACATGTGGCTGATACTGAAGACAAACTGCTGTGACTTTAGGAGAGGTAAGTGTGAAGAAGAATATAATGCTATTTAAGGAATTTATTTTATGTGAGATGAAAAAAATGGGGTTGGATGATTTGAGCTAGTGAAATTGATCATTTTTCTAAGAACTTAAGATGGTTGATAACGGATCAATGCCAGTTTTGTTAGTGTTTTGACACAGATAAGAGGCCATATTGTGTGATAATGGGTTAAACAGCCTAGTGTGTGTGTGTAAAAGTACAGCGCAACTAATTGGAGTCAGGAGACGCCGTTTGGCTCCCAGCACTTACGATTATCAGGAGCCATTAAATGTTACATCATGTTCTCTACCTGGGGGCTGCTGGATGCAAGTCATGCTTGCAAAAACAAGTACACACACACACACACACGCACCCTCACTAACAAGCAGGAATGCAATATACAAAGATTTACCCATGTCATCTCTGGATCAACTGTATACTAAAACTGTATACAACCATCATTTGACTCTCACGAGGGTTTCTCACACAGAGACAAACACACACCCATCATCCCTGACAGTGGCTGAAGTCTGAAGTGCAGATAAAGTTGGTTTGTGTAAAGCAAAAGGATAATTATGGAGTTGGTCATCACTGCTTACTGGTGTTAGTCAGACTCTGTAAGAGAACCAGTATGTTATAAATGGGATAAACTAAACTAAAACATTATATTTAAAGAACTGAATTTAACATTGATGTCTTGGGTGTAAATAATGAACATCATTTCCTTTTAGACATATGTTCTGCAGGCATGTAACACTGGATTAAAATCTGTATTACCATGGTGATAAACACACATAATTCTGAATTAACCCACAGGTTCCTAGCTACAGCGAGCTGTTTAGCCCCCTTTAGGTTTTAGTACCATAGACATATTTAATGTGAAATTCCATCTAACATCTCATTAACCAACATTTTATAATAATCAAGAAGACTGTGACGGGGAGACATTTTGGTTAAGTCCAACTTCTCTTTGACAATGCCTTTGCGGTTCTTCTGAAAAAAAGTGTCACTTTGAGAATAAGGGGCTTTAAGTGATTTCATTAGCCTTTGTTAGAGAAGTAGGATCATTCTCTCACCCTTAAAGGAGCATTTAGTTCTTCAGTTTATCTGAAAAAGTAAAAATTCGGAAGTAGATTTGGAGTATGTAGGTTTCAGTGGACTGCGCCACAGGCAAAGGTTAAGTGGTTTTTACACTAAATGTTTTGCAGGTGAATAAAGTTAGTCTGTCCCTCTGTCATGATCTCTGTGGCTCCGTCCAAGTGTTATCTAACCGCAACAACTGGAGCCGTCGCTTGGCTGGAAGAAACAAGGGAACCAGTGTTTGTCGCTGACAGGAGCAGCTGAGGGACGTTCTGCTGTCCTCTGCTTTCTATTGAAACCACTGTCATGCTGTAATTCTCAGAAACACAGGGCATTACTGTGTGGTAGATGTGTGGTGCATGTGGGTTATGTCTAAACCTGCATGTGTGATTTTCCTGCATATATGATTGTTCATGTCTGTGAGGGTGTGTGCTCATGAGGACAGTGTTCCTGTCTTCCTGCCTCCTGCATATTTGCACACAGACATGCAGGTTATTATCAGATATTGGAAGCCAGTTGTTTTTTCCCCTCATTCTCCATTACACCGCCTCTATCCATGAATAAGGGGGTTTGTTTGGTTTTTCCTCCGGCTTTCCGCTGTGCACTCTTACTCCGGTTTTGCTCTCCATTTCCTGGCCTGCACAAATGGCTGATTTTTTTTTTCACATTAGCCTCACAGAGGAAATGATTTCTGACTGGGAGAGATGGGGGAGGAACGACAAACTAATATATCCTACCTCTGAACCCGGCTTAGGCGCGCACTGCGAACCATTTCAGTTCCAATATGCCCAGGTCGCTGCCAAATTTTTGTTTCCACTTCCTCCTACTACAGTACAAAGAGTCCTCATAAACATCTGCGGTTGCTTCAGTGAGATATTCAATAACTAATATTGCAAGTATTACTGAACTTGTGCCTTTTATGTGGATTCACATGTGCAAATACACATTCTGCCAACAACTCAATCCCCTTTGATACTATGCAATGTATCAAAGGACACAGCACACTGCAGGGCTCCTGCTTATCATAATATATTAAAAGAAAGATTATATCTTCCTCTTGTGTTTTTTTAAACTATATTCCATTTCATTATAAACTGTTGTGGTGCTCCAGCTTCCATCCTCGCCTTGACATCCCTCTAAACACACCACAATTCCACTGTTGTTCTTTTTCTGTGCTGGCCTCAATATAAATCCAAAGATTTACACACACACACACACAGGTGTGTCTGAGTATTTATTCAATTTGCTCTGAGCAAAAGAGGGCGAGGGAGCGGAATTCAAGCACAATGTCATTTCCTGGTGGATATCTGACCACAAAGTGAGACTGAAGTTTTTGTGGGGAGACGCACTAAAGTGTAAGAAAAGAGCAAGACATGTTTTGGCGAGGGGGAAAGGGGTGAAACAGAGGACTAACCAAAATGTTCTAGTACTCTCACGGTATGTTGACAGTTCTTAAGCAGCACGAGGAAATTGCTTGCACCAATGTGGGGAGGCAGATTGGCAATCAAGGGCCATGAAAGAGGGTCCGGGGTGCATTTGTGTACTCTGCTGTTTACATGTGAGTACTTAATGTGTTACAGCCTGCAGAAAAAAAACTGTACAGTACGTGGCTGGCATAATACTGTATATGCATATGTTTACGTCAATGCAAAAATTTGAGGCTGGAAAGGGGTGGGGGAGGGGGGTTGGGGGCGACTGTGGCTGAGCAGATTTAAAAACATTGAGAGGCTGCCCTTCAATAACATCATCTGCTGACAGTTTAACTCTAAACTTTGGGTTCAGTCAGCCAGTCAACGCAGGGCCAGCCAGAGATTGGAACTGATATATGATAAAGTACAGCAGAGGCCAACTCACCTTCTTCTTGCTGCAATAGATCTGCCATTTCTTCTCGTCTGGCAGAGCAAACATGGCCTCCCTGTTCTTATCCGTAAGGTCCAGTTCATCCTGCAAAGACAGAGGTTGTTGTTGTCAATACCAGCATTCATTTTTAAACCAAATGTTCAATTTGCATGAGAAACATAATAGCTAGAAACCATTTCAAGTATTGACTCTTAGAGACAGGAATATAATCAGCCCATCCCTGGGACCTGTTGTTGTCCCCGTTGTTTTGTTCTCCCTATAACAATGCAGAGCAAAACATTTTTGCAATGACTGCAGATGAATGGGGGAGTCAAGTTTACTCAGTGCCATGCAATTGTCTGACATTCTCTCTGTCTCAGTGAGAACTGGTTTCCACAGCGTACAGAGGAGTGTTTTAATATTCACCCTGCTGCTCTGCTCAATTCTTCAGTTTGGTACAAGGAGCCTCCTGTACCTTTTGAAATGCATATGAGCCCAGGAAATGAGTCTCAGTGTGTCAGGGAGGAAAACGTAAAGTCTTGGGACAGAGACATGGATAAATCAGAGTTGAAGCAAGAGAGAGGCATTGATAGGAAAAGAGGAAGGTGTTGAAAACAGAAAGAACGGGCTGTGTGGTTCTGGAGATGGACAAGCACAAAAAAAAAGAAAAAACAGAGGGGAGGATGAGATGCTATAGTGCCAGGGCTTTGTGTTCAAGCTCTAGCTAATCTCATCATAATGGTTCTGCTACCATGATGTCAGCCAGAAGTACTGGGCTCCCGGGGGCCTCCCAGAGTGAAGATGACTACCAGTGCCAGAGGCGGGCCCCTTAAAGCCATCCAGTAGATCCACTGGGTTTGTTTTCATGCATTCAGCTGGACGGGGTGGGCTGAGGTGGCCCACATTCCAAGTACCCGACACTATGAAGGATGACATCATCCCTCACTCGTTTGAATGGGATAACTAGCGGCAGCATTGTTGTGGTTTAGAAAAAAAAAAGTAAAAAAAAAAGAAAATCTACAGCATGTGAACTTCAAGGAGGTCTAATGTTGACAGAAACCACAATAAGGCTTTGGAATCTTTGATTAAACCATTTTTCATCTCTACAGTGTCATTTCAGTGACTATTTTTCACTCAAACAATAAGCTCATCATCCAGGACCTACATCACCTGCTGCTACTATTCACAGGTCTGCACTAGTTTTCTAGCTCAAAAACTAGCCGTCTTGTGGCAGCTGAATATCTACCCCCTCACTATCTGTCCAGTCTCTACAGATTTCAGTGTAGGCTTAGACCACAATCTCTGGGCTTAAAAAACTAGAGGCCTAGAAACCAGCTCCACTCTGGCTTGTCGCCTGGTTGCCCTGCTGTCCAAGCTCCTGCTGTTTGAAAGAGCCGATAGTGAGGAGGGGAAAATCTGTGAGGTTGAGACTTCTGGATTTCAACCAGATGGGAGTTTAGCCCGAAAGCTGATCTCTGTGCTCGTTTGTGTTCTCTCCATCTCCCATCCTGCCTCTCAGTTCGTGGATAATATTGATTTATGATAGAAGAGTAGTAGCCATTGGCAGAATAGGTAGTAGTACCAGTGCACATTTAGATCAGAGAACAGATGAAGTTGAGGATCAGGACACTGGGAGGGTGGAAGAATGTCACGCCAACCACGGGACTTTTCACTTTCCAGCTATGCAATACTGCACTATTTTCTTCATCCCCCCTCACGTGCCCTAACCTCAGTGCCGTAGCAACATCCCAAGTAACACCCTGTCCCTCTCTCCATCTTCCAAAACAAAACAAAACCACTTTCCACTTTGTTGCGTAAAACTTTCTCCTGATGTGCCCCAGTCATCCTACGCCAGCACGCTCCAGTTGGGAATTGACATCAACCAAAGTTAATATTGTTACACCTGCTGCCAGACATGGGAAGAAATACTTGCAGCTAAGGCTTATGAACTACGTCTTTCATATTTTATTCAGAACAGCCCTGTGACAAAGTGACACAACCTGCAACAACATCAGTCTCGAGAAGGCAAATGGATTTCCTCTCTTTTCTGAGAGGTTCTGGTAATTATTATCGTGGCAATTACGGCATAAACCTATTCAAACTGTTTGTGTTGATAGAAAAATAATATTTAAAATACCCTAATAATATCTATAGAAATCACACAGAAGAAATGTAAATTCAGAGAGAGAGCTGAGTAGCTGATGGTCCATAGTTCCAGAACTATGAAGGTGAACTACAATAGTGGAGAATGAGGCAAACCGGAGTAGAGAGGTGACAAAGTGTGAGGAAAGTAATTACTGCATATGCAAGTATAGTTTGTGTGTGCGGCAATTCACAAAGTGGCTGGCATAGGAGCGGAAATGTCTCTTTCACAACTTATTGAGAATGTGCAAGTCCCCACCTAAACGGGAAATATGCACGGTCCAACAATGACGTCCTTTCATATTCGTGTGCGTCCGTGAAGGGGCATTTCCTGAATGGATATGAATGTCTTTACCTCATGTGAAGTCTCACAGTACTGGCTGCAAGGGTCTGTCTGGTGTTGCAGGGCCACACACATGCACTTTATACACTTATATACACTGTGTATCCTGCAACAGTCTCTGGGTGAGACAGGAAGACAGAGGAAAGACAGGCAAGATGGCAGGAAGTCATATGAGGCCTCCGGGGGGACCCACAGGAAGCTGTAGCTGCCATTATTGACCCAAATGCGATTCACTGATTGTGTAGCTAAGTGTGTGTGTGTGTGTGTGCATATGTGTGTGACTTTCTTTGGCTGCATTTTAGCCTGATGTAATCATGGTGTGGACATTTAGGGGCCTCCTCACAACTTTAAAGGACTGTTTGAAGATAAAGATGTGGTTTAAGGATTCGCTTTAGACTCCGGTTTAGGGTAAGGACACTAAATAATATTGGTTGAGGACAGCCTTGAGTGGTCATGGTTGTGGTTAGGGAGCGGTGTTATGGAACGCATGAGTGTCCAGGCAATTATTCAGACCAGTGTGTGCCAGTGGAGTAAGGCCCACTTTGACTTAAGTAAGGACCTTTTAAAGGACAGTCCTCACTATCTAACACCCCTTCAGAGGGATATTTGAGAATTAAAAGTTGGTTAGGGGTAGGCATTAGCTGTAATGATTAGGATAGGGTAAGAGATTGGATTGCTCTATGTCAATGAACATCCACACTTTGATGGCCACAATGTGTGTGTGTGCACGTGTAGGTGAGTCAGCCTACGGCACCAGGTCTATCTTAGCAACAGTCTCTTTAAGGTCTATAAATAATAAAATCACACAAATAGGGTTCACACAGTAGGATTCAGGTGACTCTTAGTATCCTCTCTTTGATGACTCAGTAATTGCCGCTAGCCTACTGCCTTCGTCCTCGCTCATACCAGGCTCGGCCACTTCCATGATAAGGCTGGTTCAGTAAAGTAGGAAGTTGTTTTACAACAGAGGTAGGAAGAGAGCATTAGAAATGGGAAGTCAGTAGACACTCAAAGGAAGGAGGGAGGGGAAACAAAAAGTAGAGAGGGTGTATCCCAGGGCATACGCTGTGGAGGAAACTCACTCCCAATGGCTCAGAGGGTGGAGAACATTTCCATTCCCTCCTGTTATGCAACACATTTTTGATTCCCGTTCCGCTTAAAAGTCACACTGGAGGGAACATTAATGGAAGATTTATGTTTTAAAAGGCCAGTTTTTTCCTGGAAACACAAGTTGAGGTTTCAAACGAGAGAAGCCAATTTTAGAGCAGCCAATCACTGCTGCGGAAACATAATTTAAGTTCTGCTAAAAACAGTGATCGGGAGTTAATATAGAGTGGATTCTATTACATGTGTGGCATTGCATCGATGCACAGCCTGGACAGCTGGTAATGCCCAGAGCAGTTGGATTAGAACTGTCCCATATTATGAGACAGAGAAAGAAAGAATGGGGCTGTCACATGGAGTGAGAGACAGAAAAAGAGGACACAGAGAGAACAAACACTAATCTGATGTCTGCCAATACTGTACTTGCCAGATGTTGGCCTAGTAGAACTGAATGAGTTGCAGCAATTATCCTTTCCCAACAAGTCAATATAGATGGGCGAAAAACAAGGTCTTCCCTTTTAATAATAAGAGAAACATGAGTTGTGGAGAGTTACCTGTGCTATATGCAAAATAGCAATGTCATACAGTTGTTGACTTATGCTTGGCAGGGTTCTTTCTACCAACTATCAATTAAACTGAAGCACTGCATTCACCCCTGGTCCACAGGCATTGCAAATGTATCAGCACATTGTATCCATAACCATATTTCCATAGCAAATGCAGTGTGTTCATTGCTATCAGGTAGAACTTGTAAATGCCTAGGTTGTCTAGCAACAACCTCGCATCCATGATTCGTCTGAGTAAATAAGAATTGTACTTTGGTTTATCAAACTGCCACCAGTGAAAAATGTACCCAAGTGATTGCGTAGGACCCATTTTCAATTACCTAAATATGAGGCCAATTTTACGTTTGACAAAAAAAAATGTTACTGGCAGGGAATTGCTTGATAAACGAAAATAAACCTGCCACTCTTCTTGAAGCACCGCCAAACTTCACACATGGCCTGTACATCAAATATGCATGCAAGCCTTGAAACACAAGTAGAAAGAAAGAGTCTATAACACACACACACACACACACACACAAAAAAGATCCAGAAACGGAATGGTACAATTGTTATCAGGAAACTGCGGCCAGCTGCAAATGCACAGTTTAATTGATGCGATCTATTAGCTCCTCTGATGTGGTCTTTGTTCGTTGTGTTTAAATCAGTGGCGATTGCTTCCAGGTTCATTTGGGTGTATTTGTCAAGTTCATTATGTGGCGCAAACGGTTTTCATATGGGTTTATGGCAGACTTGGAACCAGGTTTATCCTTTAAACTTTTTCTAGGATGGGTTGTTGCACATTTGGCAGTGTTTGCACTGGGGTGGATCAAGAATGGATTCTATGATTCCCCTGAATTCAAGAAGGGATTGGGCAATATTATTTTGTAAGCTACACTTTCATTAAGTATTAAAGTTAGTAAAGGTTGCTTAAAGTTTACATGTCTGAAAATTCTACTAATGTTTATGTATGATGTAGCCAGGGTTTATTATGGCTTGAGCACATATAGGACTGGCATTTATTGAAAAATGTACTATAGTAAAATGATACCATAGTAATATGGGTTTTTTTCTAATTATACATCATCTATTCTTCCCAGAAAGCACAAATGACAGACAAAACATATTTTACTTAAAATTCCAAGCACCAGCAAGGGCACATCAGACAAGCTAAAGCCCGGCACTTTCTGGCTAACAATTGTTCATACTATATTTGTGATACAAGTCATCCCAAAGTCTTTCGTTCCACTAACAGTATAAGCTGACTGTGCACTTTGCAGTTTCTAGACACAGACCCCATTATGGATGTGAAGACACGTGGAGGTGGTTTACCCGTTTGGCCCAGATCTGTCGCTCTCACACGAGAGGCTCCATTGAGTCTCATTCTCCTCCTTGGGAAAGGCTTTCATAACAATAACCCTGCTCTCTTGTTTCCATGGAAACGCACACTATATTATGTTATCCTATTTTGCTTCATTTCCGTCCATGTAGCATAGATCTTTGACTCCCTACATCAACTCTCTGTTTGCCTTACAAGCTGTGTGTCCAGACTGAGTGACGTCTTGAGGTCTAGTTGTACAGATTCTTGGATGACTAGTCAAATGTGTCAGCATGCTGGCTGCAGGATCAGTAAAACAGATGTGGAGGACCAATGGCTCGGCCAGATGACCATCATTAGGTAGAAGCAGTTTGTGCTTTGGTCATCCAATCAAAGCAGACATCAATCAAAATAACACAAGTTGAGTGGTCCACTGACTAATCTCTAACTTGTCCTTTTTTATCTTTAAACCTACCTGCATGAGATTTTAATTTTCATGCACTGGAATTACCTAGTAAAACAAACATAATATAAACCAGGGGCCAAAACAGGCATTACCCCAAAGACAAAATATCTAAGTTTGTGAACAACAGCATCAGAGACAGCTGTCCAACAGCCATCGTAAGAATAATCTCTCCACAACATGTGGAAGGGCCTAGATCCAATTAGACAATGCCAAATCCTCTTTCTCTCCAGAGTCGATAAAGCTGCAAGTCAAGAGGTTTTTGAAATCAGCTCATGTGTCTGTGTCAATTTCACCGTAAGCTCAGATATTTATTCCAAAATAGGCTGTGGGTCACTCAGTTCTCTGAAGCATGAGGATCGCCATGATTTGGCTTAGAACTCCTATATGACAAACAAGTTTTATTGTTATCCGTTTGGTTACCTGAAACTGTCAAAACCTGATTCATGTAAGCATGGGTCCAGGACGCACAGGGAATAAAGTGCCCTATGTGTCCTCTATGTCAAACAGAAACCTACTGGTCCCTCCGAACTAAGCTTTGGATAATACATAGCTAAAAGGACAATAGGTCATTGAAGTCTAAGGGTAGTGATTAGAGCAATCAAAGTCTTGATTGCAACAAACCCAACTTTTAACATTCTCTAATCAAGCCATTAAACATACTGGAGCTACTGATGTTTAATGGCTTGTGCATTAGCAGTGATTACAAAAAGGGGCCTAGACAACAATTTTAGGATCAAATGAGGTCAATTGGCTAGAAAAAGGGGAAGGATCACCGCTGGGAAAACATCTGCCTTGATAACAGTGGATAATTTCCTACCACAAATGGAATGTCACTTAATCTCCTGAATTGATTTTGACAGTTGGAGTGGTATATCCTGCAGGTGGTGAAGTTTAGCATTCTCCAAGACTCAATAGCGCCAAAGGCAGTCCTGTAGCAAAACTGCTCAATATATTAATGTTAGAGGGAGAGAGAGACAAATTAAATCAAGAGGTTGAGGGAGAAAGAAAGAGGCAGTGAGACTGAGACAGACAGGACAAGACCTAGAGACAATAACTGACAAACAAAAAGAATCAAGAGCTCTGTTCTTCCAGAGTGAGCCTGCATAGCAGCTGGAATCCACCGAAGACATCGTCTCCATTCTAACAGCTGTGTCCTGATCCCTTTTCCCTACCACGAGTACAAGCCAACACAGCCATGACAGTTCAGCACAAACTAAGACCTTTGCCAACAAAAGTGATCTGGCCACGAGATGAAAATGTTAGAGCAAGACTAAAAAAAAATAATTCAGCTGCCTGGGAGAAAATTTGAATATTATATTTGAACTATAAAAACTTTTTTTCATGTCAACTTCCAATATTTACTTGTGTTTTCACTTCAATGAGCTAATGACCTCCACTGATTTTAGCAAGTGTAGTCACTACCTTCTGCTAACAATCCAACAATGCATTGCTTCCCATTGGAGAGACAAGAAAGTTGCAGTTGCATGACTCAAACAGTTATTAGTGATGATGCAATGTGACATCCACTAGCTGCTAGTTAGGTGACTAACTAGTGACTGCTAGTGACTAGCAAGTGTACTTCTCAGTGTACATTATATAGCAAATACTGAATGAGTGAACAGGGAGTGATTTCGCACATAGCCTGATGATCATGTATTATGTAGCACACAAAACCACTATGTTGCAGTGATCACAGTGTGACACAGCTCCACTACAACAGCGACTGATATTGCATAATGATTATGATAACACAACTATGTGTTAAGCTCTCCACTGTGTTTGCTCACCACCAGTTCAGAGAAACGCGCATGGAGCTCCTCAGCGGGCGGCATGGGGGCGCTGAACTCCAGCAGCTGCAAGGGCACGGTGTCCTTCAAGTTGATCTCCAGGGGCTCACTGCTACCGAAGCAGCATAAGAAGCCCAGACCCGGCCGTGTCCTCTTCCTGGGGGGCATGGCGATGCAGGTGACAAAGGTAGTAGTGGTGGCACTGGACCAAGGAGGTAGAGGAATGGGCCAAGGGACAGGGAAGGGGAGTGGAGAGGAGGTCAAGGCTGCTATCTAGGGGGCATGATCTGGAAGAGAGAAGAAGAACAGAAAGTGTTACACTGGTCTATAAACCCAGTATCTGCTTAGTGTTTGAAAAAAAATATTTGCAGTTCAAAGTAAGTCAAGTAATTCATGTTTCCCCAAATTGTTTGGAATAAATACAGGAAGAAACATGAGGAACAATGGACACTGTGGCCAAAACAAAAAATACAGTAAACACTGCCTAAAGAGAAACTTCATTAGGGGAAATTATAGGACATAACAGTAGTGGACTTGTTAAAAAGTGAACCCTGGAAAAATCATATCTGCATCTTGATGCTGGTTGCACTTGTGCCTCAACAAAAAAAAAACTGTTGCTGCTGAGGTCTGACTGTGCCTGTGTAGTGTGTGTAATGTTTGTGTACTCATAGAATAAGTGAGGGCAACATTGGGGCAACTCTATCAAGTGGACACGGTGTAAGCGAGTATGTATATGGACAGTGAATGACACAACGGGAGCACAAGACTGAATGGGCCAAGACACCCTGGAGGATTTCCTCAGTGATACGAAAAGGATATGGGTGGTCTTCATTGTGTGAATAATACACTTGACACTATATTGTGTTCCATCAGGCATACACACACTTGCACAATGTGAGTATACACTCACCACCACTCACACAGTTGCCAAAGCTCTTCTTTATGCAACATTTTTGTGCATTTGTGAATGAATGGACTTTAGAGTTGCTATATAATACCATGAACATGCCCATCAAGCAAACGTCCACAAAGCTTCCAACAAAAAAAAAAAAGCAAAATACACTAAAATGTTATGCCATTACAGATATTTGTATATAACCAAACATGCCTCGAGTGCTGCACCCATCTGTTTTATATGGCTGTGAAAGTTTATGAGTTCAGTTTCCACAAAAAAAGCCACAATCTACTACATCATGACTGACTCTTAGCCATCACTCTCTTTCTCTGTGCAGGAGTTCTCACTGCGCCATCTAAAAATAGCCAGATGGTAAATTGTTTATGAATGTGCTGGACCCTCAACAGGAGCTTAAAGGAAGGGAATGAAGAAATAAAAGCACCATATTTCCATTTTGCCCTTTTCGTCTTTTGCTCGTTTGCCTTTTCCGCCTGCTTGAATCTGCCCTGCTTCTCAAGGCAGAAGAAGAGGAGTTTTGCACAGCTACGAATAAACTGGAGGCTATTTTAAATGAAAGGCGACTAAAGCTGTCTCCGGTTCGTTGAACATGGAAATGCTTGTGTGATCATCACACAAGACTTATTTTCTGACAAGTCCTAAATCTTAAATTATTCTCTATAATCACCTTCAAATTTGGGGACTGTTTCATAGCCACTGCATCAGTGTGCTGAATATCAGTTACAGTGTAGCTTGTGTGGCATCTTGTATATTTGCGCAGTACATTTGATACTGCATTAGCGTGTGTTATGATAGTGGAGGTGGCAATCCCTGAATAAATTAGGTGCAGTCCCCTGACTCCCTCATCTCCCCATTCTGCTTGCATTTTGGATGTATGTGGTTACTTGTTACAACAAACACTGCAGATTATCCAATGACTCATCATTACATTTTGGGATCAGATCAGAGTTCACAGATTACCCTACAGAAGAGTTCAATGTTAGTTTGTACACTGTAAAAAATAGAGGTACATTTCTGTACCTAAAAAGGTACAAATGGCTTGTCGCTCCAGCTGTACCCTACAAGATACATTTCTGAAAAATTTACCTCTGGGTACAGAATGAATACACTGTTTTTGTGTGTAGCTATTCCTGGTGCTCTTGTTTTGGGTCTTTATCCTGTTGGAGGACCCGACACTTGTGTGATGCTTAATTACACAAGACATTTTATAATATCACTATTTACCAATACCATTTACCAATATTTATAGCATTTTCAATAATTTTTTTAATTTGTTGTAGTATTTAAATATTCTGTTATATTCAGAAAAGTCTGATTTTCATTTTACGTCTCGAAAATATTTTTCTTAGTAATTACTTAAGTTATTACAAAGAAAGAAGAGTTTTCTTCTTTATGAGAATGCATTTTTTTCTCAAATTAAAGACTGTAAATTTGAAGTATGACTTCTGAGGTTTATATTGTGCAGTAGTGGCTTGTCACCCAACAAGGTTGCAAGATGTGCAAGAAGGTTCCTTTGTCTTCTACTACAGCATTAAACATACATTGTAAAACTTATTTTGTGTGTTATTAATGTATTTAAATTGTATTTCCTTTAGGGAACATTGTTGCATTTCATTATGTCATAAAGCTCAACTGGGCTCAACTGTGTAACAACAGCCTCTTTATGCACTGAGGAAGGGGCTCTGTTTAAAAGGGTAATCTTATTGGAGTGCTGCTGATTAGTTTTGTTTAATTATGTTTCTAAATGTCTTGTGATGAATAAAGTTATGAAACTGAATTAATCAATAAAGCTGATGCTAATATGACTTGGCAAATTACAATAAACCAGTGACATTTACCAGTCTTGCCCTTAAACCAATATTACTTATACAACTAAGTCTCATTTTTGCCACTGTATTTTCAAATGCAACAAAAAAAACGTGTCACGTGTGTATGGGTTATTATGCCCAACAGGTTGCAGAGATGCTTGTTAGCGCATGTCCAAGCAGATGTGGGTAAACACAGCCTGCTGATGAAAACTGCACAGATGCTCTGTATAGGCACAGATGAGTGTTGACTGTGGTGAGTCAGTGGGAAAAGGGAAACAGCACAGCATTTTACAACAGTGAGATGACAGTATAACAAAGAACCCACTTCACAGAGGTAAATCATGCAGATTTTGTCTATACATTTTACACTTGAAAAGGCTCTGACTCATACTATTAATGGTGGCAGCTTTTCATTGTTTTTATTACTATATGATAAAGTATGAGCTGGTGCCAAATCTTTATGGTGGTGGGTTAGTATGCTGTGGACAGCTGGCGGGGCTTAATGGAAAAGAGGCCACTTGACAGGGGTTTAAAAGCCATTCAGCAAAAAAAGTGCACACAACCTAAACCTCCAGTCTAGTGTCTTTGTGTCCGTGTGTCCGTGTGTCCGTGTGTGTGTGTGTGTGTGTGTGTGTGTCTGCTTCTATCTTTACTCTTCCACATAGCCCCACGTGCAGCCAGTCCTCACTCAACACCAGTTGTTCTGGCCTGCTTCCAGCCCATGACCAGGAAACACAGGCCAGACGAATCCACACACACACACACACACACACACACACACACACACACACACAGAAATAAATACAGACTGTATTGTATATACAGGGAAATACAGCATAAAGAAGCAAGAACGCAGACAACTACGTGTATGTGCAACCTTCATCATTCACTGTATGGAGTCACCACGTATAATAAGCACAATCCAATTCGACCATGTCCACTGCCATATGTGCCCTGGGAGTCCCTTTTATCTCCCAGCTTTTCATCTCATCACTCTCTCACTCCATCCCTCTCTGACTTGCTGTCGTCTTCCATTATTCTTCTCATTCACCATGAAAGCAGTTGCATCAATCCACCCCCCAAACCCCCAACAGAAACATCTGTCGCTTTTCCAGTCTTCTTCTTGCACCTCATCCTATCATCTTCACCAGCACTTCTGTTGCTTCCTTCTCAATGTTTATACACTTTGCTTTCTTTCCAAGACAATGAAACAGCTAGAGTCAGGACATACTCACCCCAGCGCAGCCACTTCAGTACTTTAATTGTATTCCTTTTGAGCCATTAATTGATTGGCTTACTTTTGTTCTTGGAATTATTGTCACTGTATAAAACAGTTGACTGATGACCTGATGTTCTTCTTTAGGATTCACTGGTAGAGTGCAGATTCATGTATCCAAACCCTTGCCCTGATGCAGCAAAGCATCTCCACAACATTACACTGCCACCCCCATCCTTGAATGCAAAACCAAACTCAAAAATTCCAAATATGATCTTAAATGTTTATGTTGTGTGTGCTTAGGTTTGACATTAGATATACACATGGTGCCAGGTTTAGTGCAATCATACATATAAAGGAGAACAAACCCAAAACCTGTGCTAACCAATCAGGTATGGCAGTCACAGTAATAATTAAACCAAAAATCCTGAAGCACTGGGCAGTCGAGTCTTCAGTCATTATGATAACCTACGTCCATCTCCAAATCTGCATATGTAACACATAGATATGCTATACATCTTTTTGCAATAAATACTGGTAATACCATAAATTTCTAAGTTCCAGATTTGCAGCGCGGTTTGTCTTTACATAAGCTCTTCTCTCCCCCCCCCCTCCTCTTTTTACATGTCATTGAGTTGTCACACATCTGAAATTCGTGACCTGGAAAACTGAACATGAGTGCGCAGTCACACACGGACTTCCTTATTTTTCCCTGCTCATCACTGGGAAACAGATGTATGTATGGCTGCATCAGAAGTCACAGGAAAAGGAAGCTATCACAGAGAGTGAAAGTCTGTGGATCTCTATAGACTAGTGCTAATTAAAGCCACCTGTGTGTGTCTGTGTGTGTCAAAATGAGAGATGCAGGAAGCGGCGCGTAGACATTTCTCACTGCTACAGTAACTGCTTGTCATGATAGACAAGACTGTCTGCACACACAGAAATGCAAACTGTAGAAAACATAAAAACAAGACATTTTGATTATTCCCTGCTTACCTGCAGTTGCAATGAACAAACACACTTCGTTGTGTGTGCACAGCTGCATTATCAAATGTTCGCACGTTTCAAAATTCGGACACACCTACTCAAGATTCAGATGTAAGCACATGCTCACATGCAGAATTTGCACAGCCGTACACCAAGAGCCCTGAAGCAGAGAGAGGAGCCTGCTGGCTGGTCTGTGTTTGAAGTTGTCTGGAGAGCAGCCGAGCAGAGACAGAGAGATGTGAAGGAGGCGAAGGAGGGAGGGAGGAAGGCATGAAGGGAGATACTGCTGCCACTTCTCATTCAGCCCACTACCTCATCGCCTCATCCCCAGCGCCTGGAAGTAGGTCAGCTGAGGAGGAGGAGGAGTGAGGAGTGAGGAGAGACAAGCTGCTGCTACTACTGTTGCTGCTGTTGCTGCTGCTGCTGCTGCTGCTGCTGCTGCTGCTGCGTTTGTGTGCAGGCAAGAAACAGAATACGAAGTGCATATCTATGCACAGATTATTTGCTAAAACATCTGTGCCTGCAGATTTTCAATTCTCTCCTCAATCTCAACATCTGCCACACAACGCCTTCAGTATCAAATCACATAGAAGTCAGCTGTTTTGCACTGCTCCTCAATAGGCACCAAAAATGCTGCATCTTTCATCCACTGTCCTGTTTGACTCTGCTCATTAGCCTCATTCTTTCTCAAGCTACAACTACTGAAGTGCTTTTTCTGCATTAAAACACATCTTGCTCACATCCCCCTTCACTACCATGCATTTGCTCCTGTCTACCATATTCCAGTACCTCTGCATGATCGTACAATCTAAGGTAATGTCCTTGTCACCTTCAAACACACGGATGGATGAATGGATTCTAATTTAGCACTTTTTGACCACTGATGGTTACAAACCAAATAAAGAAAGGAAGTCAAAATTCTACTGTAGCAGCAAACACAAATAGAAACAGTAAAACTTGTAGAAACCAATAACAAGCAGACTCGGTATAAGAGGAGTGAATAAAAGATCAGAGGGAACGCTGCAGCACACGTTTTTTGGGTCCCACAAATGAGGACCATTCCTCTGGGGTGCTGAGCCATGGAAGCAGGCTTACATAAGCACACGGAACCAGAGATGGGGAACAGTGCCACGCTGGCACAGGCAGGAACAAGATGCCAAACTTAGTGCAGATTAAGGAATTGGCATTGTTTTGGTCAACTGTTGGCAAGACAGTGTCACAGTAGGGCACACAACCAACTGAGCCAATACCAGTGTTGGCTTTCAAAACAACACCAGGCAATAATGGTTTTGGTTTCGGTTCCTGTTGATTTCATGACGCTTACAATACGTATGCTGGGGAACAGTCACTGCATTTCATTTATGTAGTTCCCCTAGTGACATTTCAAATATCAAATGTACTGTATCAACTGCTTGGGGGTGAGTAAACAAGAGTTAAGCAGCTTCTTCTGTTAGAAAGTAGAGCAACTTTGTGGATCTGCTTACAGTCTAGACAGTCATCCAACATGGTAATATGGAGCTCATCATCAACTGTTGTTTCCCACACGTGATAACTTTAACAGTTTTCCTACCTTTAAACACTTTTACACATAATTTGTTCTTGAGATTTTGATTTAAACCATTTCCTCACATAGACAAAAGCAGTACAAGAGAAGCACAACCTAAAAAGTTAAATTGTAACTTCATAAAATCCTGGTGTCATCATGCCAACACAAAGGGTCAACTCACACCAGAGGGTCATATTTATGTTGTTTTGTCACTTGCCTGCATGTGGGGTGTTTGTGGGTAGTCATGGTTGTGTACTGGTATGTAAGAATTGCATGTGTCCTTTGACGTGGAAGTGAACTACTCACACTCATTAATTTGACATGAAGCAGCTATTCTAACTCAGCCATTGGACACATTGGAGCCATGCCACCCCTTCTGGATGTTGTTGCCCCAGACATGCCCTCTCCAACATGCCCTTTCTACTGTTTGCCTGTCTGTTCCATGACTAATGGACTACCTTTCAATTCCTTACTCCGCCCTCCACTGGCCCGAAGCCAAATCACCTGGGACACAAATTTTCCCATGTATGTGATCTGTGGCCCACACACAGCCATGCTTCAGCCCTAGGGAGGCAATGTACACATCATAGATCTTATCTTATTAAGGTTAGAAGCCACACAGTGCTAATCAGTTACGTACATAAAAAAAACATGCACAAAGACACATAGAAAATACACCTAAATTTGTTGTTGATCATAACAAAAAGTGATTGTATTCATTCATTACCTCCACAATTACAGTAGCACTGTGGGTGGTCAGACGTTAATAATGACATTCAGATTAACACAAACAACACAACTGGTAGTTGTGACAGACTCAGTCCGTAAGTGATCGAGTTAATGGAAACAACAAATGCGATGTACATTAGAAACACACACACACACACACACACACACACACACACACACACACACACACACACACACACACACACACACACACACAGTGGCATGCATTCCAAAGGCATGACATCACCCATTTAGTCCAATGCAGATCTCCGTGGTTAGCAGAAAGTTACAGTCTCTACTGACACATGACCAGAGCTGACAGTGGAAGAACTGCCATTATTTCACGCTACATTTGCATTTGCATGGGGTACATTTTCATGCTCAAACTGAAAGGGTTAGGGTAACACATTCTGTTAGGGATTTCATGTTGGGAGGCCAGCGCTTTCATGAGAGTCTGTACACAGAGTGGCTTTCCCATGTGGACCTCAATAATGGGCCAGAGGATTTGTTTTGGACAATTCTGCTAGTGCATGACTGGGTAGGCTAATGCAGGGAGAGTTCTTTAGGCTTGTGAAATATTGGCATTGGAGTCCCTGTGCATCTGATGTTCCAGGAAACATATTTTTTATGTTATGTTTTACGTTATTTTTAGCTATAACAGTATGGTCTCACTACAAAATATTATTGCGTCTTTGATTGGGGCAGCAAATAAATCAAATGTGGGGGAAGGGAACCATTTTAGAAGTGGAATATTTCAATAAAATTTCTACGTTATAAAACAAAGCTTAATCTACTTATAGAGTATAGAGTGTGTTAAAGATAGAGGAAGAACAAAGTTCATGGTCACTGATGTTAGGCTCCATCCACACACACTCCCAAGGGTCTATGTCAGCTACTGATAAGAACCGTCTGTGCTCTTATGCCTACGTGCATCTTCAGAACACGAGCCCACAATCAGAAAATCTGAATCCCACCCTTCCCTTCACCCCTCCACCCTTATTAATCATTCCTCCAAACCTCCCTCATTCCTTTGCTTGCGTTGTACCTCAATCACTTCCTGTGTGACTTGCAATCATATAGGGAAGCTGGATGCAACCGCTGAAAATTTACTCAGCTTCTGGCCACGGGTGAGCTTTTCCGACTGTGTCCCCAGGATAAAGTCTGGGACAAGACTGAGTCAGTGGCAAGACGTGAATCAGGAAACCTCAGAGTGCAATGATGCTTCTGAAACGACACGACTGTGATGTTCCAGCACAGGGAGTTCTAATGGTTAAGAAGGTGTGGTTCTGTTGGTTCCATGAGGCTGTCATACTGTATACTGTGCATAACATGAGAAAGAAAGGAATACGTCAAAGTACATCCATTTAAATTGGCTGCAAACACAATTATTATTAATTACTTTAATCGCTTGTGGTTAATACCGTTGCCTAAATATTTCCAGACTGTCTCCAAGGCAAAGGCAATCACATTTGGACAGAGAGGCATTTTTCACTGTCTTCTGCTTACAAATAGCTCTAGACAATGAATGAATGAATAGGTTGACTGAATGCTAGTTATAAGACAAGCAGTTTTTTGGGATGTCTAAAATTTTGTTTAACAGTGAGAAGCTATATCACCATTTATACTGTACAAGGCAGTCTTTCACTATCACATCATAAACTCTGAAACTCCAACACAGCCAATGTCTGAGAATACTCAGAGGTCTAATTGGCTTCTAGCCTTATTCTAAATAAACATACAAGCATTGGTTGGTTTAACAGGGCCATGAGGCACAGTAACCCACCTTACCCATAAAGAAGATATGCCTCAACTTAACCACTGGAAAAATGAGGCGAGGGGGGCGGGGATATTTCCAACCCTTTAGGGACGTCATTAATAGCCATTTCATATAGTTTGATTCATTAAAACAGCTATTTCCTGATCTGAGGAACATTAATAACAGTGCAAACTAAATTTAGTACTAGTGCATTGTTAGAAGGTGAATTTTGAAGCAAACAACAAGAACTTTTTAAGATGCTGAACCTTTTCATGCAAGCTAAGAACCACAAATTGCAAACCAAAAGTTGCAATCAAGCGTGCATATGAAGACAGCTTAACGAGAGGCCAGCACATGTTTGCAGAGTAACATTCTGGAGGCCTGTCCAGGTTAAAAACTCATTTTGAGAGACAACTTCCTAATGGATTTTTCAAAAAGTGCATTTCTGTTCCTCATCCCTTTTAACATTCTCTCTCAAGGCTTAAGGGTTAGGGTTAACGGTAGCTGTAGTTAGAAGATCATCCACATGTTGCACAAGGAGAGAGCACCAGTTGCAGTGTGGGACTTTGACAATGCAGATGTTACTGTTGGCACAGTAGAGCAATTGTAAAAAAGGGGGAGACTAACATCAGAAGCTTCAGAAGATTTACTGCTGACCCATTTCTACAGTGGCCAACAGGCACATCTCTGCAAGTCACATGTCTGCTCATCAAACAGGCCGGATCACTGGGATAACTTTGCTATTAATACTGGGAATGAGAAGAAAGTCGGCCACACCACATTCCACAGGCCCCGACATTCCCACATATTAACAGGGCTCGAAATGAAATCCAATCCTTGGCATCCCGTTCCCTTGAACCCCAAAACGCTACCCTGCCGCATCAAATCATATTATTTCACATGAGAGGAACGCGCCAGTCACAAGTTTGTAGTCTAACTAAAGACATGTCATTATATCTGTGGAGCAAGATGGCATGAGTACAACCTTAGACCCACTCTCTCAAGAGTGAAGGGATGCCCATGTTCTTAAAATGCTAGAGCTGTAATGATTCTCCCAGTCCGTGACTTAGATCAGACCATCATTTTTTTAGCAATGGTATGGATGATACCTCAGTTTTTGTTTTACTTTTATTGGCGCACTATATATTAAGTCACCAACAACTTGGAATACAACTGATGGCTCCAGAGCACTTTCAAAACACAGATGACCTATAATCTGTATCTGAATGCCTCAGTAGAGCTGCTGCTGAAAGACAGCTCATACTAAGGCTTCTATGTAGACACAGTGTTACTTGACATGAAGTCTGCAGACAAATTGTTAGGTCCTCTTACAAGAAAGGTTTTGCTGCTGGAGGTGGAGGGAGAGTTGCAATTTCATGAAATTGAACTTGAATTTTCATGAAACTGCAGATATTTATTTTGTCACAATCATAAGCCCCCTTTCAAACATCTTTGTAAAATAGTTGGCCACTTCCATGAGTACAATGCGCACCTCCGAATTACATAGCTGCTTGAGAGGTACCATCTCTTCTGGGTGATGAAATGTGCAACTTATGAAGTTTCAAATGAAACACTGATGCACTGCTTTTTGCGAATTAGTTTTGATGTATGTTTACACCAACAAAACACTCACAAGTTAGCTCAGATGTTCTACGTGTGATTGTGAGCTTGCTAGTGTTTTGCTTCTCATTTGTCGAGACAAAGTTTGCGGCACTCTCTATTGTGCATTGTTAAGCTATTAATCTTGATTGGGAGAGAGGTCAACAGCTGCAGCATACAGGAGAGGGGGCTTCTGGGTAATGTCTAAAATGCTCTTCTGGAACGGTTATAGCCACACAAATAGGGGCAACCCCCTGAAGTGACCAGCATATTTTAAAAATAGCCTGCAGTAATACTGCACTGAATTGAGGCACTGTAAAGAGGAGATATGCTTACACATCATAAGCCCCAGAAAGTGTGTCACTGGCACAAGTACAATAGTACTATTTAACAGTGTGGGGACTTCCACTGAAAGAGAGAAAGGAACAGCTGCCTTTGACCTGAAATCTCCCTGAGTTTTGTCTCTAAGACACAGTAACTACTCTACTGTAAATGCAACATGATGATAATCCCATCCAGAAGATCAGATAGTTGAATCTAAGCAGCTTTATGGACCTCATCCCTTTTTCTATCCTAATGAGGAGGCTGCAGAGCTGCCAGTCAGCAGCAGGGCTGGAGTGATAAAAGGGAGACCGTCGCTCACTACCTCTCCTTCACACTCCCTCTAATCCTGAGAGAGCAGTTTATGCATCCGTAATGGTCGATAAAATATGAAAAGCCCTGAGTGTGCTGACGGTAGCAGGGGGGGTGTACGTACGCCATGTGCGAGTCCTCAGCTTTCGTTAATGACCCCCCAACACACTGAATCTTTTAGAGATGTCACTCTGCCTTCCCCCAGGCGCACATGGATTTCCAGCAGACTGGAGAATAAGCCTTTAATGTGGTGGAAATGGATACTATCTTGTTCACAATGCAAAAGAAAAAAAAATCATCACAGAAAACACATGGCTCTATGAATGTATAAATGAATTTTGCCTCCAGTTAATCAAGCTTCAAACGCAAGCCAATGAAAGCAATGAATTACTTTCAGTGTTGCAGGAATCATGTTTGTTTTGGATCTTTTCATATCACTATTATCTTTCCAACCTGCTATTATAAAGCCCAGTTTCTCTTAAAACATTCACAAACACTGGGGTACTATGTCTTTTCATTCAAAACCTATTGGATTTCAGCAAACCGTTAGGCACCCTAACTAATTTTACAAATTTTTCCTTTTAGGGAAATGGGGAAGGCAAAGCAACACCAACATCCCAAGCAAAAGCAGTCTACATTTAGAGGTAAGTACAAATCTGCTTTACTAGTTCCGTATTGAGCGGAGTCGTTGCCGGGTGGAGATGTAAAGCATATATGGAATGTCTGGCTGCCAGGCCACTATTTCCACCAAAGGGCTGAGTGGATGATTGATGAATGTGTGTGATCACGACCCAAAATAGCCTGTACTCATTACATATGACACTGTCCCATACTCCTTCAATTAATGAAATGCCAAACAAATCAGTTTGGTATCAAATCAAACAAATCAGTCTCCTTTACCCGATAACATCAAAGCTTTATTCATCCTTGAAATCATCTAACCTTCTCCAAAGAAACCCCCACATACAATCCCAGCAAAAAGGGAATCCAAGACTACCGCCAGTATGCCAAAAGCTTATAATGCACCAGCACACATGAGGGAGAGTAAAGCAAGGCATGCTGTCAACAATATTGAAGAAAGGGTCCAAAGATGAAGACCACGCACATTTCACAAACCAGATTTTTCTGCTGTTTATGACCTATAAACAAGTGCAAAATACTGCCTGTCCCTCCAATCACAACAACACGAAACTGTGGAAACTTTACCATCTTGGTAAGATTAATGGCTTTTGTTGCCCACCAGCTCCCCTTCTTGCTCAACTTAACTACTGAACCTACTGACTAATGTTTATTTTATTGGCTGCAGTAGCCTGTGCTTTCCTGACTGCACTGATACAATATATGGACAAACTGAGTTTAAACATCTGTAGGCTGTTGTGTGTGCAAACTCCTACTGTGTGAACAGCACCATGGTGAAGCTATTACTCACAATGCCGGGGAAGGGTTACGCGTATAGCGATCAAGTATCTCCTACTTACCCTTTTTCGACGGACTGCCCTGAGAGATGGATTGTCCCTGTGTCACGTCACAAGTAATGGAAGAAAATGTCTCTCAATAAAGTAAGGTAAGAAGAAAACTTTAAATCATTCCAATATCCTTTGGGTTTAAATTTCTCTGCGGGTCATTTGATTTGTAAATTTCATGGCCAAACTCCATGATTTTACTACGTTTGACGATGTATCCCGGCTGAAACTGCTGTGTTTTGTCTGCTTCCCCTCTGAGCTTCTGAGCTGGGCTCTGGATTTCAGCTGACTGTGCTCGTAGCCGAGCTGTTGACACTGTCCCCACTCCGCTGTGCTCCGCTCCTCTCCCCCTCCCTCTTTTGCAAGCTCTCTCTCTCCCTCTCTCGTGTTCATGTCTTTAGATCACTTGCCCCCACCCACCCTTTTCCCTGCTGCATTCAAGCTCCAGAGTGTGACAGCATCAGTGCAAATATCACCAAGAAGATGATGAATTTTCTGCCAATATTTCTTGCATTTATTTAAAGTATTATTTTTACATGTGTATATTCCTGCCATGTGAGGCTAAGAAATGGGTTAAGATGAAAGGAAATGACCCTTGGCAGTCTGTGGCTCCCACCCATTGCCCACAATCCCAACTCCACCCAATACATTCCCTGACTGAGCAGACCAGAAAGGGCTGCAAGTGGGGAAATATCACACACACAATGCCCAAAGGAAACCCCTTTTTCCTGTCATGTTTTCTCATTTCCAACACATGCATGATAGCACACACACCCATGTGAGCAACACCCACAGAGTTATGCCAAATATGGGATTTGCTATTAGGATTTACCTCTGTAGTGACACACACACACAGACACACACACACACACACAGACACACACACACACAGACACACACACACAGACACACACACACAGACACACACACACAGACACACACACTTCATTCATTTTTTCTTGAGAAGAAGGTGATAAAGGATGTTTGACTGGACGAAGCCCCGTTGGTTCATATCATCAGCTCATGTGGAGGGCTTGTGGTAGTGGTCAGCTGGAGGGCAGCAACACAGACTCAGGTTCAGTGAAGTATAGATCAAGTATGTTACTGGAATAATACGCAGGTAGGTTTCTTTATATTATATACACCGGCTTGGACATAAAAACAACATCTAAACCCACACAACTCTAAAGCCCTGACGAAATTAGCAAAGGAAAAAATAAATCAAAGTCCATTTATAAAGCCATTTTACAAATGTTAGGTAACAAATGAAATTCATTTTGTGTCTGTTTTGTGTACACGTGTCTAGAAGAATATCTACACATCAATCAGCAAGACATCGCCGAGAACCTCTTAACCCACAACTGACTAATCAACGCAAATCCTCTGATATTTCAGGATTCCATGCATTTTTACGTCTAGTGATGAACACACTGCAGACAAGGGTCAAATGTGAAGTAAATTCATACTGACTGATCTTATCCGACTTGAGACTGCTTGTCTGCTACACAGGTTGGCTGAGGTGACGGCTTGTCTGGTGGAGAGTTATGATCAATGCTGGACTATTGATTAATGTGTGGTATACTGTAGATAATGAGCTGCTGACCCGATTTTGACAAAGGACTGCAACCAACCCGAAGGACAACATAAAAATCAGCGGACTGCTATTTCAGAAGATTTCTTTTGCTTGTTTGATTGACCAAGACTGATACATCTATTTTCTTTCAACTGTTTCTTACAGTTGTGATTGTTACACAATGACTCTTAATACCATATATGTTACATAAAGCCTACAAATGAAGATCCAAATGCATACGCAAACCACCATCCATTATTGGGGAAACTGTGGTATTTACACTCTCAGGAGACCCAGATGTGCCAAAGAGTAGAGAAAGGGGGAGTCATAATACCATTCGTCATCTTTCTCTAGGGACAGAAGACAGATGACACCAAGTTGCTGGCGGTAATGCCTGGGTGCATTCCTGAGCGAAGCCCTGGGGACGCATCCATTAGCCTGGCTCTTAGACAGAGCCAGCTTATCTCCATGATGTCCACTTCCCCTACCTATTTTTCCCCCTTTTTCCCTTTCTGTGCACCATCAAAGTAAGGTTTGCATCGTTTTCTACTCTCTAGGGTAATACCCATCCACCAGAACAAGGGAAGAAACCCTGAGGAGTAAGTTACACTGATGCTCCTGTCTAACTAAGTGCACCTCAGCTACCACTGTATCATCCATCAGAGTCTGGTAAATTACATTGGCTAATTGACGCAAATGGAGTGGGTTAGGCATGCTTGTGATAAACATCAGGCTCCCTTAGAAAACAAAAAAGAGGAAAATAAAAGAATGGGACCATGTGTTCTCATTTGCTTTTTTAGGGTATGTTTGTTTTCACTTGTCTTGGACAGCATGCATTTTGCAGAAAGGAAGAAAATAAGAGGTTACACACTCATTGTCGCACTGTGCGCCAAGGAGATGACCACAGATGGTGGCTTCTACAGACATGGCTTCACTGAACTTGCACTGTCCTCAGGGTTATTCCTTTAAACACAAGTGATTCCATTGTTTACTCACAGTAAATCACGCAGGATAGCAAATCTCATCTGCTGCGGAGTTTGATGTTTCAGGTATGGTTCTTTCCTCCCTGCAGATCTGTGTGTGATAAAATGACACCTGGCACTATACAACCTGTCCGTCATTTGTCAGTCAGGTGTGTGAAGCTTCCTGAACTTCTGTCCAAACCCTGGATATCCATAACCCTGGATGAATAACTCCACTCCACTGTTTCTCACAGCAATCTTTCATAAACAAAAAGTCACCAGCACAATGCAGAAATAATCCTTTTATGACTAACAAGTGATACATTTAGTAAGGGTGAGATAGAGAGAAGAACTTGGCAGATGGTGTGAAGCTGGACATTAGGTGAATGGAAAATTGGACAAGAAGACGTGAGTCACCCAAGGTGGTCTCCTTCAGGCTCGTAAAGCACACTTACTCCTTTAGTCTTCTTATACATGGGGCAGTCAAACTTGATAACAGGCGAAGAAACAGCTGGAGTTTGGGCTGTAAATATGAGTTTCAAACTGCAGATGCTGGCATCCGGAGCAGTCTTTCCAGAGTTGTCACCGAAAGAAGGAGAAGTAGTAGCGAGAGCCCTCTTACAAAACCAGGCAGCCGCCAGAGCTAACATGGCAAACAGTCATGTTTTACGGCATGTTGTTCCTTCGTGTATTATTTGGTGTTTCTTTTGACCAGGCAGCTCTCATTTAAGTTTGTTTTGTTTAAGCAAGGAATTCCTTGTGACAGCACTTTGCACACAAGCGTTTTCTTTCACGCCCGCACAGAGATAAATTGCCACTAAGAAAAATACCACTGCTGCACAAAGCCTGAACTCTAGACAGCATAAACATGAGGGCACATTTTTATACATGGTGTAATTGTATGTTGGCTATAAATCATGACAGTGGGGAACACTATACTACCCATCTTTCAAAAGCAGAAAAGTATCCCAGTGACAGTAAAGCCATAAGTCATAAATCTAATTGTAGCAACTATGTTCTTATGGTAAAATTCTTTTCCGTCTTTATTATTTACACCCCTCATTTATGAATTCTTACTTTCTAAATGTAGGATGCACTGTTAGCTTAATTCTCTTTTTCCATTGAAGATATACTGATTTTAACAGCCTAAACTGAGCGTTAACAAGCATTTCAACAGGATTAACAGTCATTTGTTCTGAGTGCTGGCTAGTTTTGGGGTGTTTTGCAAAAGTACCGGGCATGTGAATGGTTCTTTTGTCCCAGAGGCAGACTGGGCAGGGTCAGAGGTCACCCAGCTTGCCATGCTCCCACAGTACGTCTGCTGTCACCCAAAATGTGAGCCAGCTACAGTAAATGCTGTCATGTTTGGACAATGGTGCAGCTTTCTGTTGACTGACTCATGACAGCTTCAACAAGTTACCCAGTGATGTAATGCCTTGATCTCTGAGCATGAATAATGACGCTATTAGATTCTGAATAATTTAATCTCGTGGTGTAACCATGTTGAAATGCAGCGATGTGAAATTGTGATAGCAGACACCTTCAGGATCTAAAAAATAAAATGCAAAGTACAAATGACACACATGAAACTATGCACTACCAAGCTCCTTTTTGTCCACAGTGAATACAGGTGTGTTAACTGTAACTGTATAAAAGGACTATTGTTTTTTTACAGATGCTTTCATTCAAAAGCAAGTTTTATATATTCCAGTTGTTATCATATTGGCAAAAAGGGGACTTCAGCTGTACAACTGACATTACAATTTATAATATCACTCTTCCTTATCCCACCATTCAAGAGAAACTCCTTAAAAGTCCTGATCTTTTCAGGACAGATGTTCCTTTTTACTAACCCCAGACTAAGTCCTCCATCTGAGCTTTTCCAGGTGAAGACTGTCCCTGCTTAACGTTGATTCAAAACAGTGTAAATCAGATTTTTACGTTCCACAAATGTATTGCACGTGTCTGTCTATTATGGTGCATGTCTGGGAAGTGTGTATATGTGTGTGTGTAACCCCCCCTCTATTTTACCTTCAAACTACACATACACACACACACTGTCAGTGTCTCTGTAACAGCATCTGGGAGTCATCTGTTCCGCTTAGGGAGGCCCCCTGTGAACAGGTGCGTGTCTGCATCTATGACCTTAAGTCCTTTTTCTTGACCCTTAACCCCTTGTTATGGGTGAGAGAACTCTTTGAACCCAGAGGCACCATGGGGCAAGGACAGTGCTGCCTGAACAGCCAAGGTCATGTTAACTCAAACTAAAAGCACAAGCAACTGGGGTGCATTTGCTGGTCACTAGAAAAAGTTTCTAATGTTAAACAAACAGAAAACATGCAACCTAGATTTTTAATTAGATGATCATAGGCCTTAATGTGCACAAGTAAGCAGAATAGACCCAACCTAGTGGCAATTATGCAGTTGTATAATGCTGTGACAGCATTATACAATGACCAAATGTTTGAAGCCAGAAAAAAAAAACTCACTCAAAAGATTTTATCACAAACCAGAGGAAGTGGATTGCCTAAAAATAGCCTTCCAATTTTACTCTCAAACCCTTTGGTCTGGCTTGACCATAATGGTTCAACCAATCCAGCTAAACCCACAGTTTACTCTAAACTACGCTACTGAAAATAAATGACAAACTGCCATTTTCACAACTTACTCTTCATCTGTCTCTTTCTCTGTAGATGAAATGCTTGGAATTATGGCCTAGCTGGGTGTTGCATTATATTGCACTTTGACTATCATTTGAGCTCTTCAAGTATGATAGAATAATAACAAACACTTCCTGTTTATCTCTGCACTAGGTCAGAACAGTTTGTCCTGAGCCGCACAACAAATCCAGCAGTTATCACATCTTAATACTGAAGGAAACATTCCAAGAGCGAATGGGGAAAAACAGACCAGATCATAACTCTATTTGCCACATCGATGGATTGATGAGATTCAGAAAACACTGCCCCCCAAAAAACATTGCAGCAACTGAGCAACTGCATGTATGACGAATTTCTCCCACATCACAACACTGAGTGTATATAAGCAGAAAACTTGCCAAGCCAAATAACAATAAGTGGACCTTTGATCCAACAGAATCACAAGTACATGAATCGTGTTCCATCTAACCACACGGAGAGTTTGTCTGTCCAGCTGACTCCTGCATGGTGGGAAGGGTTAGGCATGTTATTACACTGATTTACTACCCCCCTAAGTTAAGTAACCCTTTGCCACATCCTGTTCCCCAGCTGAGAAAGGGCTCCCTACAAGTTACTCTGCGGTGGACTGTCACATGGATTACGCTGCTGTCCGCTGGGTCAACATGTTCTGTCAGTAGCTGAGAGAAACACATGGAGACAAAGGGTCGTTGAGTTACGTTGCTTCGGGGCTGGGTCAAGACTACACTGGTGCTTTGGCTGATAAGCAGCACTGTCTGCAGGAAGCTATCAGGCACATATGTACTCAAGCCAAGTGAAGATTACACCAAAGCTAAACTGATAAGAATCCAATATGAAGTCATCATAGTGTCATAGTGCATAAAAATATATCATATGTGGAACATATGTTAGAAGTTTAGATTATTTGCAGCAGGAAATACAAATGTCACTATAGTTAATAGTAAGTATGGCCAAAACAATGACAACATTGTCTTGTGATAAACTGCTATTACTCCTTTAAGTAAAATATTGGCTGAAATGTCAACAGGCTGTGAGATCTGAAGGTCTGTGTAAATGTGTTTATGTGCAACATATTGAGTGAATGATGTGACTGTGAGGGCAGACATATGTATCTTGAGACAATGTAATACACCATGCTGTGTGGTAGGGGTGTTGGGGTAGCAGAAGTGAAGGGGAGCGTTGCTGAGGGGGCCATTGTGTGCCGATTACACACAAGAAGGGTGAATGATGGTGTTGATTAAAGCCAGCTGAGCCCAGGGCGGGCTCCTGGAGCGGCAGGCACACGTCCTGCACCACGTGCCCCTGAAATCCATCAGGCCTCTCAGTGACACACACACACACACACACACACTGACAAGCCGGTCCTGTATGCTCGTTAATTTTAGGCTTCTAAGAGTGTACACAAATACACACCCACAATGCTTGTGAAATCAATCAATCAATCAATCATTTTTATTTCAAACAAACAAGCATATTTTTAACTTTCATCATCACTCATACATTCAAAGTCAATTTCATTTGTTCGAAAAGGAGTAGGCTGAAGTTTTAACTTATGTAGCCCTACCCCTTTCATACATTGTATCACTTACTTACTTTATATACAGTATAATATAAATATATATATATATATATATAAACAAAACAAAACAAAACAAAACAAAACAAATTCTTGGAAAGTCTTGGAATTTTACCGCCTGTGTTCTAATAAAAAGTTCATTTGTGTGGTCCCTATATTCTGCGTTATTTATTAATCTGATGGCCTTTTTCTGCATTATTGTTATTGTTTGTGTGATACTTTTGTATGTATTTCCCCAGACCTCTACACAATAACTCAGATATGGTAGTAGTAGGGTATTGTATAGTATATAAAGAGCTTTCTTATTTAAGATTTTCGTTGTTTTTCCCAGTACAGCAATGCCCCGTGCCAACTTCCCCCTTACATATTTAATGTGTGGTTTCCAAAAAATTTTGTCATCTATGATCACACCAAGAAATTTAATTTCATTTACTCTTTCAATATTTACTTTTGTCAATACATATTTTTACTATATTAAGTCTCTTTTGGTTTCCAAATATCATAATTTTTTTAAGTTTAGTGACAATTTATTTATATCAAACCATTTTTTAAATTTATGTATTTCTGTTGTGATCATTTCCAAAGTCT
>JAUYWH010000004.1:16361401-16395042 GCA_034779795.1 Ctenopoma multispine
TTCTTCTTTTTGCTTGCATTTTGTAATCCTTTGGTCATCCATGGTTTTCCTATGTAATTATTCTTCCTGATATTTTTAACCACAGGGCAGTTTTTTTCAAACAGTGTTTTAAATATACTTAAAAAAATTCCATATCCTTTATTCACTTCATTTAGTATATAAACAATTTTCCAGTCCTGCTTTAGTAAGTCATTTTTAAGATTCTTTAACCTCTGATCTGTTTTCATTCTTTTATACATATAGATGTTTTCCTCTCTGTTATTTTTATAATGGCAATTATAAGAGGCAAAAACTGGTAGATGGTCACTTATGTCATTGATTAGCAGACCACATTTTATCTTTTCATCCATTAAGTTCGTAAATATGTTAACTATTAAGGTAGCAGAATGTACTGTAATTCTAGTTGGTCTTGCTATTAGTGGTAATAATCCTATGCTGTACATGGTGTCAGTAAATTCATCAGTACTTTTATTGCTATTTCAATTAAGCATATCGATATTAAAATCCCCACAAATCACACAAATCAAGCTAACAAGACTCTCCTCATGAGAATGCAGGTTTGGTGAGGCAGTGCTGCATCACTACACGGATTAATCCATTGCTTTAAAACGGAAGCTCATCTCACCTTAAAACACCACCCTCCCACCAACACAACTGTATGCTGGTTTAGGGCAGGACAATTTTTGTTCAGAATCCCCCAGCTAAAGGGATCAGTATGCCTAAACCACATGTTTGCTAAATCACCTAACCCTCTCAGAGACCCTTCAGCAATTGCATGCCCACATAAAAGTGTGAACGTCAGAAGCCTTCAGCTCATTTTGTTCCTCACGTAACTACTTTTCACTTTTCATGTGTACTACATGGTGCAAAATTCCTTTTGTGAAACTTTTTTTTTTTTAATGTGTACCCTTAACCCCATTTGAAAAAAAATAGGTGTGACAAATCAGGGGACGTCACAATTCTTCAACATAATCAATGAGCAAGGAGTTATCAATATAAACATTTTAAACTGTTTTAAAGTTTTTTGTTTGTTTCACTTCATTTGAAGCATTTGCTATGTGCATGTCAGTCATTTTTGGCTCAGTGCTACAGTTTTCCAAAATCATCGTAACCGAGTCCAACTTGTTTGCAAAAGGGGTTCATTGTAAAAGCTTTCAAACACCCAAATATGGGAGTACTTCAAAATAAATCTGAATTATCTTTTTGCTTAATAAGTAGAGTGTGTTCATACGGTGTTTGTGCATTATACACTAAGCCCACATTAAAAAACTAGAGTAACTGTTGCCTCATGTCACCTTTATCTCAACCAAAAAGCACCTAGGAAGTTTCTATACCAGCAGGTGGTGGTCGCATGTATTCATCATTCATTCAGAAAAAGACTGCAGCTCTACAAGCAGTAACAACATTTGCTTACTGGTTTCACACCACTTTTGCTCACCACAGATGGTTTACGAATCGAGAAAACAGGACACAATGCAAAAACAAGGCTGACAGACGCTTGCTGATAGCCCATCAGCTCGGTGCGTCACAGCTATTGTTCATGGAAAATTAATCATTTGGATCAATTGACTAAGTGGTAAAATCTCTAGAAAAATAGTGGTTAGTGGCAGTTCTAGACACCTCTCTGACAGCTGCGACAGTTCTTGAAACACTTCAGCCTGCAGACACCATAAGGAGCACCAAAATATCTTCACTCCCAGAATCCTGACTCTTACAACTATAATAACAGCACACATTCACAAACACACACTTGCAATGGCTGCCAGTCAGGAGTACTCGATAGAGTAATAACCTCTAGTGAAGTCAATGAGCAGTGTATCCTCAGGGATATTCTAACTTCAGTCATGTGTAGCATCCAGCCATCACTGAAGCCAAAACTATAGTCATCATTTAGTCACTATATGCTTTATTTGCCTAAATGCAGTGCAGATGTTTCCTTAACCATAATTCAAAAATGCACAAAGTTGAAGAAATATGAGTGCAGGTTAGAAAGGAGGAAAAGTTGCCACACAATAAGCAATTTGTCCCATTCACCTGCATCTGCTGAATAAAAACCTGCCCAGGAAAAGAAACAAAAACCTTGACCCTCGTGGTACAAATCTGGGTTGATCGCATCTGCTCTGGAGGCGTACAATGAACACACACACACTGTTCTGATTACATGCCGTTTAAGTTCAATGGTCAGGTTGGGTCTCAAATTGTTGTACCATTGCACGCTGCAACAAAAATGTGGGTCAGCATTCCCCCCACCCCCCCAACAGCTTTTCCTCTCCTTTCGTCTTAGTTTCCTTCATAGAACAATGAGTCTGACTTTTTTGTTTTTTTACCTCCTGAGACTGAAGAACACCAGTGAGAACTGGCATTATGACCACAATGGTCACTGTGGTGCATGCAGACACAGGCTGCAGATGCAGGCCCTGATATGAAACAGAACTCACTGACCTTGGCTTTAAAACTCCATCTTTTATGCTTTTTTACCACAACCTAAAGCATCCATTTGAATAATCATGACCACTGATTGATAAGACTGGGCTGAGAGGAAGAAGAGAATAGATCAATGAAAAAAAGGCTCTGCTGCAAATCCATGTTAACTACCTCCTGTTTGAATGCCACTGTCCACTACGGGAGCCGAAATGGCAGTCTCAGCTTTAGCCTAATGTTCTAGATTTGCCAAAGACAATGGTGAAAATAAGAATGTCTGTTCATCCAAAGTCAAATACCAGAGCTAAAAATACACTAGTACTGACAAATTGATATACTATAACATTTTAAGTGGAATCTAACCTGAAAAAGGAAAAGAAGACAAGTCTGCAAAATGTACCGAACACCAGTGACCGGTAGCCAAAAGTTTGAGACAGATTTATGATCACCGTCTGCTTTAATACTTTATCAACTGTGCTCTATGTGAGTCTGTGTGTGTGTGTGTTTTCAAAATGTATGTGACAAGCAAACGAATCTCAGCAGGGCTTCTTCCCTCCTTTCTGTTCCACGAGTCCGACCAGCAGGCCACTGATCAGCAGATCCCTTTCCTTTTCCTTAAAATCTTGGAAGGAATGTCAGGAAGGCAAGGTAACAACGGGTGTGTGTCAGTGTGTTCATTTATGTGTGCTGTACGTGAGTGCATGCATGTATATACTGTACAGTGGAAGTGGAGGTTGTGTCCACGCCCAGCAATGAAATTAGTATTTTGTGGTATTACAAGTGTTTGTGTATTATATTGTGTTTCCATAGCAGAAATGCTCCTTAATTATCATTTTATTATATCATTTTATTTATTGGCCCCTACTTTCTGCTGAAGACCAGTAGCACCATCCAAGGGGTGTGGCACAAAAAATGCATAAGACTTCATGCCACATGGTTCACCGTTCCCCTAACATCATCCAGTGTATGTACTGTGGCGTGGCATGTCATCAAGGCAAGCTGGCATCGAATTAGGGCACAGCACAAGAGTTGTAGCAATCCAAAGAAGGGAAGGGGTTTGAAAGAGAGAATAAGCCAAGGCAGTTTGAAATTTGGAACGATAACGATATGTGCTGTGCTTTTCCCTGAGTAACAGATCGCTCGAAGTCATGGAAGCACCTTATCTGTGACTAGGTCAGTACTTGGCCTTTTAATTAACTTAACTGGAGATCCAAAATCCATATGCCTTCCTCACTCAAGACTAATGGAAAATCTCATTTAATTCTCATTGACTAATTGGATTTGAGTGATTTCTCCAGTTATATGCCATCAAGGTCCTTAAGTTGATATACACAGCTTAACTTCTGTCCAAAATGTCATTCCCCTCTGGCTCTTGGTATCTCACAACCACTTAACTCACAGTACTATAACCAAAAATCACATCCACATTAAAGCCGATGTCTGCGCCATTGTAATAACCCTGATTACTCTTGTAGTTAATTACGCATTTTAGGGATTTTGCTTGTCAGCACAGCAGGGTGGAGGTGTGTGGACAGGGATATGTGTATGGGTTGATACAAAAGCACTTTTGTCTCCATCAAGGGTCCAATCTGTCTGTCTAATACCTCTAATCCACCACCCACTGCTAGCATCAATCCTCAGGGATGTGGTCAAGGACATGGTTACGGTCTGGTAGCATCACTGCAGCTGATCATTTCAGGTTCTTTCCTCTGATGATCACAATATCTTTCAGTCTTTTCATGCTACATGGCACAGCTAATCCCTGCAGCTGCTGGACAATGTGACAGCAGGGAGCTAAGTAGGGAGGCTCTGGATTAAAATGATGATAGAAGAATGGACTTTAAGAAGCCATTTTCTAAATGGATCACTGCCTAAAGATATATTACAAGCTCTGATACCGCATCAAAATAGCCCGTCCAGCCAAGCTGTTGAGAAAGAGTGCGAGATGGAGAAAATATATCAGCCTCCAGTAGCTCTAACGGAGGCCAATTCCTGCATTCAGTGTGTGCCTGAAAGAGTCAGATGGCTTGGCACACTGATCAGTGTCTGATCGGGTTATCTCTTCATCGCTCCATTCCCGGCAGGGTTGATCTTTCAACGCACATGTGCGCACAGACACATATTGCAGAGCTTTAAGCATCCAGCAGTATTTCTCTCACACAGATACATCTATGTGAAAAGAAACTCTGTCCTTCTTTAGCTGCATGGCAAACAACCACTGCCAGCAGTGAGTTAGTGGAGAGGAGTTAGCACAGAGCCACATAACTCTAACTAATAAAAGAACTTCACACACGAGAGACCGAATATACTCTAAATCACTAATTAATCAATGGCACGATTGGAAAGAACTTGCATCATATGCCATCTGGCAGAGTGAGTGATGATGCTGAAAATGAAACAAAGCTGAGTCCTGCTTGATTTTTCCAACCCGTATAATAATCTCACAAGTGCACAAACAAGTTTGCCCTGACACATAAATATGAACAACCCTTATACAAACAATGCACATAGATACAGAAAGTACCTAAAATAACCTGCTCTCCATGGTTGCTAGGACATCGTCGGGTCATATGAGTTTCCCCCGCTGGCTCCTGACGTTTGTTTACCCCCACGCTTCCTGAATGCTGATGGCAGATAGTCTCCAGGTTTATACAAGTGGAAAGAGAAGAAAAACAGCACACTGCTCGGAGAGGCTGCTGCACGATGCAAAGGAAAATGGGGAAGGGGGGTAGATTGGGGGGGTCAGTTTCTTAGTAACCAAGAGAACACAAAAAAGCAGTCACCTTGTCCACATGTGATATTTACCACTGGAGAGTTATAGGGTGTATATCAAAGGAGGATGACATCTGTTTTAACAGGCTTCCTCCCCATCTGCAAAACCTTAAAAATGGAAAGATGTCCTCGAATCTACATGAGTACCTGTGTTTCACATCAGTATTGATCAGAGAGAGCAGAACAGAAAAGGGGCTTCTTGATCATTTTGGACCATGCACTGTAAGGAAACCACCGACGAACAGGTCAAAAGGGAAAGTTAAGGTTGGTTTTACAGGTGAATGTAACAATAGCAGAAGCTACGACAAAAAGGGATGGCCTGGTAGTGCTTCCAGATGATGATGAAGAACACCCACAGATGCTAAATCTGGAAACAGCACACAGTTTATAATGCAGCACAAATAAACATCTTGCCTTTCAACAGTCCATTTGAAGTGCACTGCCAGTGCAAACCTGTGTGAGATTAATCTGCCTCTCTGGAGGAATAAAAGCAAAAGGCCCCATTTCAGCAGCCTCTCCAGAGACAGACCCCTATTCATACAGACTCTGAATGCTTTGGTTGTTGCCAACCATGCAGTTTGTCACTTGGCAAAAAGGAGTTTTTGAAAAGAACTTGCCGGGGATGAAGGATCTATGGCTCGGGTCCACTGTACGTATGGTGTTTATCTGTTTAGTTACTTGATAGCAAAAAAGACTGAACCATTTGTCATTATTCCTGGATCCTTGACTGCATTCATTCATCCATGTCAAGCTCACACACAATGATATGGCAGTTAGTTCAGATGATGCATTAGAGCCTGGGAGAAAGCCTTTAGAACATAGTAAAAGTGCTTGTCACAGCTTTCTATTCTACTTAAGAGCTTTGAACTGCACCAAAAAGTCATGACATGATCGGGAAGAAATGCATGAGAAGATACCGATGCCAAATTTAGTAATACAGAAGTCTTAGCAAGAATTATGATCACGATGACCTTGTAAAATGTTTTACTGTTTAGTATTGGCCTTTGGTTTGAAACAAAAAGAGAGCACTATGGAGGTTTTGTCTGATACTGTAGGTTTATGCATTTTTCTTCTTACTCAGGTCAAACAATTTATAGTCTTTGGCTTCTAAACCCTTTAGGTGAGGAGAGGATAAGAGCATTATGATGGATTAGAGGGGAAAACAAGATGGGTGAATGGGCTGCATCTGCATCTTAAATCTTGTTTAATACTCCAGCCATACATCACATCGATAAAACACATTTGTCACACTAGAAAAGGGTTTTACATATATTTCAACTGAATCAAAGGAGGTGAAAGGCTTGACAAGTTGCATTATCTTTGGTGAAGAATTACAAACTAGACTTCAGTCACAACATTAAATCCATATTGGCACATGGGGGCTATGGGGCTATGCAGGGTCCTACACAGCAAACTTTGATGCATGTTCTGATACCTGCCACTCTAGCTCCGCCCTTTTATCGGTGTCACTGTAACAAGATAGCCAGTGTTGTTCACTCTGCCTGGGCTGGTTTTAATTTTGTAGATAATCAGTGTAGTGTCAAATACAAGTGATTACAAGAACTTGCAGTGACACTGTGTTGTATGTGGGACTAATACAACATGTATTTCAGGGAATTGCCATAACATGTGATGTGAAAATAAAACTGCATCAGTATTCAAGTGTGAAAATGGAAGCAAATCAATGTGAGTAACCTGCTTTAATGAAGTCATTCTCAACCAAATAACACAGTAAATAGCATACCTGAACCAGAACAAGTATCATTAACAAAACAGAAAACTCATAGCTATAAACTACAATACTCATCTCAGGTTCAAAATCCAGTTTTGGAGTCTGAACATATTCTGCAAAGAGAGCCAAAGTAAATCCCCCACAGTCCAGCCCAATCTCAAAAAGTCTGTGTCACATCAAGATCTATATCTCAATTTCAGCCCCCTGTCTGAAGTTATTTATTAGTGGGGAGTGCTTTTTGCCAGGCTTCTTTATCACTGTGCTGAAAAGCCAAAAGATCTCCCCTTCTATAATGATAAACGGTGCTGTTGAACCCAAGCATCAGGGAAAGGGACTGGTGATACAAACGACTTAGACAAGTGATTTGGGAAGACGGAGAGGAGGAATTCTGCTACCACTGTTACTGCTGGGGAGTGCTGGGAGGAGAGGGGCTGCAGAGCAGTGGCAGGGCTCAGCCTCAATGAGCCTTGAGGAGCCCAAGGGAAAAGCCAGTCCAGAGAGCGGGCGACTCTCACGGACAGTCAAGAAATTTTCCCACAATCAAACACACAAACAAAGCCGCACAGGGCAGCAAACAGGACCCTTGTCCACCAAGGAGACAGAGGGAGGGAAAAAGGGGGGAAAAAGGAGGAAGATCTGATCGTTACAATAACACAGCCCAAAGAAGTACATGCTATGCCATATGTCATGTGCAGAGGCCCTTCACAGTGAATGCACTCAGTAGACAAACACTGTTCTGTGGGGGATATTAAGTGGCCCAAGCAAGCATCAACATTCATCCAGGAATGTTCAGCTTGAAACTAACCTTAAATAAATTTTAGACTCTCAGATGATTTGGCCAAACCCACACAGTTCATTAGTAAATTACATAATTGAGATAATCTCTTAATCTTTTCTCAGCACAATTCATCTCTACAAATACTACCTGTTATGTGCTAAACAAAGTCAGTTCACTGAGGACATCTGGATGGTTAGTTCCTGCCATGCCAGTTCATGCTAATTTAGGTAGGATCTGATACTGAAAAACCAACAATGCAAGATAAAAACTCCAGAGCTGACAAATTATTTGTCCTCAGTTTGGCAGCGGTGTTCGGTTGGACTTGCAACCAGGGGAACTTATCAGGTTAAAGAAAAACTGGATGAACTCTTCTCTTTTTTTTTTGCAAAACTAAATCACATGACTGGAGACTTAAGATACTGAATGCCATTAGCTGCTCAACCCAACATGTCAAGAAAATGACATCCAAAGCACATTACGACAAGCTCTTTGTAGACAGAATCTATTTCCTGGAGGGCCAGCCAGCCAGTTGAATAATGTCACAGGGCAAAGGTCACCTTTCACCACAATTAACTGTTTGTGGAGTCTATTCTCAAAAAAAAACATAGGTTTGACCTCTGATACAAAGACCAGCACCTATAAGTGCTTCTTTTCACAACTGAGGATATACTGGTTGATACAAAAGCAAACGATTAACTAAACAATAGCTGATAACTTTGTGGTTGGAATCTGTAGTGTCTGTAATCAAGTATTCAATCACATATCCCAGTGTCTTTCACCCCAGCCAAACTCCCCATTCTTTTGCCATGTGTTGCCTTCAACTGGAAATCTAAAGGTTACATCTTGAGAAAATGCAGCATGCGAGCCTCCTTTTGAGCGAGTCGTCAAAAGTCTACAAAACTTCCTTTTATAGAAGTAACCCCCCGAGCTGGATATCATAGCCATTATAAATAACGAACCTGGAATGCAGAAGAGGAAAAAATAAACATCCAGGCTGCTCTGTTATCTACACCCAGCTGTGCAGTTTAGAGGCCAATCCTTGGAGATGATGTCACACTGGCATTGTGTTACTGTTAATACTGTTATAATTTGTGTGGACAGTAATTCATTCATTGAAAGGCAGGCAAAATCTACTAGATGCAGACCTTGAGAAGTCAGATTACTTTAAATGAAATGATTCCACAAAGCCACAACTACTAAATTATAAGTAGGATGATTATGAAATGATCGACCTACATTAATGAGTCTATGTGATAATTCAGTTTTTTTAAAAAGCCATTACTGCTGGGTCCACTAGGTGGACATCATTGGCCACAGAGGTACACCTAATGTATCTAAGAAAATGAAACAAGTTTTAAGGGTACAACAGAAGAGATAAATGTGCATTTATGGTCTGAGGTTGTACTACTAAGCTAGGGCTGATGGAGGAACATCTCCAGGTGCTGCTTTTCAACATAATTTTGGAGGCAAAGTGAATCTGAGATGTGGAGGTGAGGGGAAACCTGCAGCTGAGAGAATACGGGTGACTGGCGTGCTGGAGATTTGATAAATGATTCCATATGTGCTCCAGATCCCAAGTGAAAGAGCTGCTTTGTGCTCAGTGAGGTAGCACGCGCATAGGTCCCAGCTGGACCCCCACCCGCTTTCCTTTCCCTTCCATCTACTGACAAAACTTATACGGCCCTTTTCTCAGTAGCTCAGGGTAATACTAGCCAAGTGTAGGGGGCAGGAGCAGGGGATTTGGATGCCCGAGTCTCAACCCTCCATCCTGCTGCCTATTTTGGCGGGAGCTAATTGCCTGTGACTACATGGAGACAGGGAATGAAACAACTATTGAACTGACATAGATGTCTGAAGGAAAGGGGGTGCAGGTGGGTAGAGGAAAAAGGTGGAGGAGGTTCAAGAGGGATAGGTTGGGGGGGGGGGGAGCTGTCAGGAAGTGAAGACATATTATAATTTTCTCAACCTCCATTACCCCAGTGCTAAATCATTTCCAGTGATGGAGAAATAATCTTTCTAGAGTTTAAAGAGGCAGTCTTATGGGAGTACCTGCTCTCTGCGTGCTTAGATCCAATATTATTGAAAAACCAATCATTCAGCCATCATGCACACTTAATGCAAAATACCACCTTTACTGTGGCCACAAGCTCCCCTCAGGAGAATCAGAACAATGCACTGTGAAAGACTAAAAGTGCCTCTTATAGTAATTTATAGCAGTGGTGGAAACATGCAAGGCTAATCAGGTAGTCAAGGCAGCAAGCTACTGTTACCAGCAACACTATAATGGCACATGTGCACAATTGCCTAACAATGACACATTGTGCTGAACTGCGAGAACAGAACTTGAGGTGTCTGTTCTATAATAAAGTATCTGGGGTTTATGGGATTTTAATTAACCACATGATTGCATAACTCATTATTTTTACATTCAGAGATGTGGTGAGACTGAAGAGGAAATTAAAACTATAGGGACAGATTGAGGAGGAAGGAAAAAGAATACAGAGGGTTGGTGGAAGAATGCAAAGTGTCCTGCACTGTTTTGTTTAATAGATCATGATGGAAAAGGAGATTTCCTCCTTCAAGGAAAAGGTGTGACATGCGAACCTTGGATGTTGCTTTTTAGTGCATATATATTCAGAGTTGCATGAGTTCATATACCCAGGACAATAACCAGACTAGCTGTACAGTAGGTCTACAAAGGAAGCATTTCAGTCATTTTTCAGCTGTCCGTCTCACGCGTTTGACAGAACAGATACATTTAGAGAACTCCAGCTGTTTACACAGGCCACTTAATGGCTAAAGCTTTGCTCACACAATACGCCCATAAACGCAACCTGGAATGTATTTTTGCACTCCTATTTCCCTCTCTTTTATGTGCATAACTGCATGTTGGGCTTCCAACACACCTACAGCTCGGTACTGTGCCCGAACACATCCTGTGTAGACACTCATGGAACAATGAAGGCGCTGCTGCTGCTGCTCTACTAACGTGCTGCTCGGGCTACACCTCCTGTGTAGACGTGATATAAGGTGCAAAAGTGATGCAGAGAACAGAAAGAAAAAGTCAATCCTGGCATGAGGTGTCAGTACATATACATTAAGATTATATCAGACTGCTTTACAGTTGGGTAAACCCCATGCTCATCTGATGCCAACGGCTTGAAGCATACCCCTACATTCCTGCCACACTGGACTTCTTTCCGAATCCAGTTCTTCACAGCTGAGAACAGCCTCACTACTGTACTGTGTACAGACCAGAAGCTGTTGCAACCACTCATCAGCAAGGTCCTGCACACCGAGCCTCCTGTGGCCAGGACCCATTCTAGAAAAGCTGACACCGGATCGGTGCTTGAGGTAAAAGAAACAAAGAAGAATTTGTCTTTTTTTGAGATATTTAAATTTAACTGTGTCCAAATCTGTATTTAATGTAACACCCCTGGTAAAAAGGTCAGTCTGAGTCGTGCTTTCTAAGAGTCTTCCAGACAGAATGAGGCTGAATGGGAAAATCAGTTGATCCACTGTACCTTGTCTAATCCACCAAAACGCAACACACGTTATTAAAATATATCAATCAGGTTTGTGTTCTGTGTTCTTCCACAGTGACTGAGCATTAGTGTGCTCCTAACCATCTTTACTGGTGCTTCGGTGCACACGTACAAGTCTGACAGCTAGTGGAAAATGTACTGTTCACATTACATTACACGGGAGGCCCATTTTAAACCCTTCTTTTCAGAGATGTGGGGCTGCACATGCAGGCTATGCAAGTATAGTTCATGCTGTAAAAAAAAAAAAAAATGGTTGCCTCCCGTTGCACAGGTACAGTACGGCAGCATGCTGCCTGCCCATCCAGTTCACAAAGAGAAGAATGGGCTGAAACAGGGACTGTCACGAGCCTTTTCGTGGAAGCTCAGTGTGTTAGAGAAGAGCTAAGGGTAGAGATGGGGAGGGATGTTAGTTTTGCTACGGTGATGTGATTGCTAGTATCTGTTGCCATGATACAGAAAACTGTGTTTGCCTACAGTAAACCATAAAATTAATCAGTGAATTGATGCAGACTCAAGGCTGCACAACCAATTCCTAAAATATGAGCAACATGTCCTCCCTGCACCATGCACATGTCGCCTGCCCTATCAAGCCTATCACATCAGATTCTTGCCTTACAGCCACAACAGTTAAAGGCAATTTTCAACCACAACATCCAACCTAGACGGAAGTGAGTGAATCTCTGTTTCGGTGGCTGGATGGTGAACTACAGCTCTGTCTTCCCTCTGTCGTCCACCCCTCCATGTGGCTGAAGAGTTTAAACCGAGCACCGCACAACACCGTCATGTGTGGCCACTCTGATACCTGGTTAACACACACACACACACACACACACAGCCACCCTGAGCTGAGCAAGCTTTCCAGTCATCCTTCTGCCCACAGAAACTCACACAAACAACCAAGACTTCTATACCCCACCGCTCAGTCAGCAGAGCCCCAGCCAGCAGCAGAACACCTCAGCCGGGGCCTTGTTGCTCTTGGATGTCAAACTTATTTTTCTTCCCTCCTTCCCCTCTGAAAACACACAGGTAGCTGGACAAGGATTATGCTCCATAATCAAGACAGTGGGCCTAAAAATACTTGCAGCCAAATTGCTGGAACAGCTGCTCTGGTCAGACTTGAGAGTAAACAGACAAATATTCCTGTTTAATATGTATGATTTTACATACTTGAAGTTCAATCTGTGGAAAAGCTTAAAGCGTATTAAAAGCTCAGTGGATTGCAGCTCTGCTTAGAGCTATACAGCCGGCTATAGTGCTGGGCTTTTCAATAAATCCATCCATCGCTGACATCCATTAAGACAAGTCAGTGGGTTTCAGTAGGCGGCCTATTGATTCCTGTAAAGCGTGTGTATTACACATTGTTAAAAATTCCTTCAGCAGCCTTACATGGACAGATCCTGCAAGCCACTTACCACCAGTGGGCTAGCATGATTAAAATGCCATTTCTGTGTCATAATCTATTCCAATCCTTTCACCCATAATCATCACTTTTATTTGTCCTCTTTTATTTTTCGTCTTACGTCTCTGAAGCACGGCCAAACAGTTAAGAAGCGCTGTGCCTGTACTTGATGCTCCCAAGCAGCACAGTCGTGATCCAGTAGGAGGAATGTAGCAGATGCTAAGTACTCCTTAGGCAAAGTGGGGGTGAGGAGGAGGAGGAGGAGGGGGGATGGTTTTGCGCTTAGCGTGGCGCTGTGCTTGTAAAACCTCAACAACTGGCCTGAGAGGACCCGATGCTGCATCACTGCCAGATGTTCAGTTAGATTAAATAGCTCCTGATGCCTCCCCACCCTATAAACTGACTAGCAGTGTGGGCTTTAAGAGGCATGGATGCCCTCAAGAGTGCAGGCATTTACCGTAGTTCTCCTCATTCAAAACGCAGAACGCCGAGTTTCTGTGTTTTGTTTTGTTTTGTTGACTCACAACAAGTCTTTATCAAACCAGCACTGTCCACATTCATTTCTCATATTTATACAGCCAAGTCGTGAGGAGACACCTGTTTTCTGTTACAGGAAGAAATAGTTTGACAGTGCTGGTGTGTGGATGTAAAACACAACCCGAAAAAAGTTACTGTGGCCAAATTTAGCTCGGGAGAATGGGAATGTCCTCCAGCTGCAAGAAGCACCAACCATGAAAAGGGATTTATTCTGGTAGGGTGTCATATTTTTCTGCAGACATTGACAAGTGATGATATAATTAATATAGAGAATTTTCATAAATGCAGTGTAAGTTTATAAAGATTGTTTAAAGCTTTTTCTTTTGGAGAAAAACAAATGAAACATCTGCCAGGTGATTTAAACTAAACTTAGTAAAAAAAATAAGCACTATACAGTTGCTGTTTTATTAAGAGTCATTTTCCCTCTGGTAAAGCAGGAGCTTTACACTGTGATGAGAGGACAGTTGAAGGTGGCGCAGCGCCCTCTTTGGATCACTATGCGAAATGTCCCTTTAGCTCAGTGAGCGCACGACCGATCAATATCGAGGTCACAAGATTTACACATCATGTGGAGCCTGAATGGAATCCATCACTGCATCACCTGAATGTCTCTGATAAATTACTATCAGAACATCGCTGCCATCAAAAGGTTAAGTCAAAAACAAGAGACGGAACGGAGGCGCACTGTCATGCGCAAAAGTGCCCATAAATTACCCAGCGTGGATGTAACGACGGGCAACAGCGTGTTCCCTTTGACAGATATTAAGTGATTAATGGTTGCTGCCTGCTCGGATTGACAGGCTGCAAATCAGGTGCTGGATCTTAATTGGTTATGTTGAGAAGGAAAAACAGCAGCAAGGCAGAGCTGGTCCTACGGATAAGAAAGAGGAGCCTGTAGGTTCTAAAACGCAGCTCATATTAACAGCATCATGCCCGCTTGCTGCACATCCTCTCTCTCTCTCTCTCTCTCTCTCTTTGCTTCTATGGCTGCCCATGAGAAACCAGTGTGATCACAAGATACCGCTCGATCCGCACTGATTTGCAGGGAGCAGTGTGAACCTACCTTCCAGCGTCGTTGCGGAGACTCGATTGCTGCTCGGTTACAATAATCCCGTGTCGCTGTCACCGGGTAAACGTGACCGCAGTCAGTCTCTCGGTGTGTGGGGAATAAATAAGAGAGCCGACGTGCCCCTCGCGTTGGATGAACGAGGCCGTTCATTCAGCTGAGTGATAGTGGAGAGTGAAGGGACTGACAAGTCGCTCAAAACAGCAGCACCACGCCTCCCCTCTTAAAGCTACCGCACACAGCTTGTCTGTCAGCCTGTCTGTCTGCCTGTCTGTCTGTCGTGGAGCTGACGAGAGGGAGACCAAAATTAAAATCATCAACTCCAACACTACAAATCCAATATCACTTAATTTCCTAACAGAGCCAATAAAATGTTGCTCTGCAATGCATTTCAACTACAGCCATAAAGATTTGTTTTTATTCAAAGTTCAAATGCGCCACACGTTCATGTTTGCCACTGAAATAAGGTCCATTAAAGTCATTCCAACTGCTGAGCGTTTAATCCTCTGAAATATGAAGAACCAGTGTGAACAGCTCCACGCAGCTTGTAGTCCTTCATTAACTGCAAATCCCCGGCGTCCACTTTGACCTGCGCCCCAACGTGGACGTCAACACTGATTTCACGTGTTTGGAAACACGCACAGGCCCCTGCTGTGGTGTTTTGGGGCCCGAGTGTGTGAGATAATTCCTCAGCGAGAAATTGGTTTTGCTGAACAGTCGGTAAACAGGAGCAAGGGTTGCAGGACTGATTTTGGTGGCCTGAACTGAACTCGCCACAATCTGCAGTTAACCCTGCTGAAGTGCAAAATCACTGACACCATTAAGTCTCGCTGATTGTGCTCCAGTACATCTGACTGATGTGTTATCAGCACAACACCTTCATGGTCATGAAGAAAACATGTTTAGAGTCTGGCAGGTCACCAAGGCACAACTGGAGCATTGCTTTCCACCAGCAACTGCCGGAAGTGGCAAAAGGAAAGTATTTACAGGGTAAGCTGGAAGGACATTCCACCGTTTTTACACTCACGGGCTAGTTTACTCATCTTCAGGAGTAGTAGACAGACCAGGTCCAATCTTTACCCAGAGCAGATATTATATTATACCAGTTAGATTTATGTCTGATAATGATGCTGTCAGTGAACGAGAGTGCACACACAAACAGTACATCATGTGATCCTCACCATGTAATCTATTACTTTAAACAGTGTCAGGTGTCAGTTCAGACGCGTTCTAACCATTTTATTGTTTGACTCACTAATGTATGCCGCGTAATGTCATTTAACGAAGCCACCATGTCACAGTGAACAGTGTCTTTAGTGACGCCACCACAAATTAAGTGTTTTTTCCAGTGAACCCAGTGAGTTGGGATATCTGTCAGAGGCTCAGAGTTAGTTAATCTACGTTTTACACTGACCTCAGAGAGACTAATGGGAAGAGACCCAGGAAAAATCACTCTTCAAATACAACTGGAATTCTTTAAAAGCTTGGCAGACACAAGGGCTGCAGTCCTCGCAAGGATCCCACAAGGGAAAGGCCCCGGTTCTGAGACTGAGCTGGAGTTGTCCAGGCAGACAAATCAAGCACACATCAAAACCCCTGAAATAATCTGAAACCATGTAGCTTTGATATATCAGCTCAGGTCCAACACGGAGAGCCAAGTGCAACAGATTTACTTACAGGAGCCTTCTCCGAGCGTCGTGTCAGACAGGAGCCAGGTCATTAGTAGACATTCTTGATTTGACAGGGCTGCAGATGTGGAAAGGTCCAGTCGACACCTCAGGATCTCAGGGGTGTCTGGGAGAATAGAAACGCCATTAACTGAATGCGCACATGTCCATTTCTGTATGCACATTCACACACACATGCACACCTGGAGACATATACATACAATCCACACATGTCCACAAATTCCAGATGCTCAACACTGTTTGTATCTAATATTGTGTTGAAGGTTTAAAATTTTTAGGAAAGCTAAATGCTGCGCTTTACTGGGAGCAATCATTTTTGAGGAAATGACTTCATGCATATTTATTGTCGTCTGTTTGCTTCGGGATTGAACCAAAAGGATAAAAGCGTAAAGACATCCATCAGCAGCAGATGACCCGAGGACAAAAGATGAAACGTGTTAAAGTGCCACATGTTGTGGTGCGGTGGCCAACAAATGCAAAAAGCTGGTCACAACTTGATTTGACTAACATACGGACTGTGGCGTTCGTCATTCCTAAATGCTTATCACACAGTGTCACAATTACAACCAGAGGCAGCTTGTTTTGTTCTGAAAAACACAAAGCAGAGACCGAGCTACTCCAGACAAAATGTTTTTACAAGTTTTTTTTATTTTTACTTGGTGACATCTGAAACTACTAAAAACATCAGAGTGTTTTGGCCGGAGCCACGGGCAGGATGTAAGACATGCTGAGGGCCCTGAAGTCCCCTGACTCACGCACACTCTGAGATAATGTCTTATCTATTATTAGTTCTCAGTGAAACTTGTAATATGTAGAATATATGAACACAAATAAGAGTAATACAAAGCAGCTTCTAGTTTATGTATTTATTGTGGTTTGCAGTTAGCGTGCACATCATCATCATCACACTACTGAGATGCTTCCCTTTTTCAGAAATGCACTTGTTCATGAAAAGTGGGTCAAAGCACAGCAGGTATTTATCATTTAATTCACTTTAACAGGCAATGTTGGATTTAACAAACAGCAAATATCCTCCACCCATTCATCATACACTTAGGGTAAGTACAGTAGTGCCAGTTTATTTCAATTTTCCCAGTGAAGAGAAAAAAGATCTATATTTTAAGACTTGTTAAGACTAGAAAGTCTGATTTCCAGATTAAGTTAAAACTCAAGAAGGACGCATTAGTTATATGAACATGTGACATCATGCAAGGAATTTAGACATCACTGTAAAACTTGATAGACTGGACCTGCTACCCGGAGCCAAGCTGGTGATGACTCACACGAGCGCTTACGGATAATGTATCATCTGAAGATCTGAGGTTGGCTGAAAAACGTAGTGAAGACTTTGAATTAGAGCTATTAATTGTTGTTTCCTTGTAACCTGCTCCTGGTGAACTTTCTTTTTATGTTTGGCGTTTCAGCGGACAATCAAGTGTAGGAAATTAAAGGAATCATTAAAAATGGTGGATGTTGTACCATTTCATTTTAGCTGGGAACACAAACACAACACATTCTCTTTTAGTCCACTTAAAATGCAGGGCAGGCAGTGGTTTCAACATGTTTATGTAGTATGTATGGGCGGGTCAGTGCCACCCAGGAAAGTTCCTTGAGAGTGTCTTTACAAAAAGAATACAATGATAGGTTTGGGGGAATTGGCAGCATACAGTGTGCGTTTAGTTGTAAATGGTTTAGACAGCATGTTATGAATTGATCCTGATGGATTTGGGTTAGATGGAACACAGACATATAACATCTACAAACAGACTAAACATACGCTGCTGAGAAGTCCATGGCTTTCAGAAGGCAGGTTTACCTAAGAGCTTCCTGTTCCTCTCTACCTGACACAGAGACCCTGCATGGTCTGTGTTTTTTAATCCTCCTCTGTCACATGTACAGTATGAACATGCGTGTACTAGTTATTTTCTCCTCACTCCATCGTCTTTCTCTGTATTTGAGTTTGTGAAACTGTGTTTCTGATGGAGGATGAAACTCAGAGGGAGAAAGTGCAGCGCAATCATTACTCTGTTTTTCCTGCTTCTCTCTATAACCCGTCCTCTCCCAATCAATTTCCCTTTCCGCTCTCATCACTATATGCACCGTGAGGACTATAGTAGAAGGTATGAGACTCAACAAGATAGCACTCTGTTCTCTTTTCTGTCCTGTGTGATAGATAGATTCTCCTCTGCCATAAAAGTCTCTCCACGTTTGCCTTTCTCTCATTCTCTGTTGCAGAGCAGTGGAGCTTTTATCTCTCTCTATCGCGGTTTATGGTCTGATGGATTGTGTATGCGTGCACTGATACTGATTGCCAACACGTAGAGAAGAAATGGAATTTGCGTCCTCCTGTGTGCAACTGAGAAACCAAACTAAATAAAGCACAAACACACACACATACCTACACACACACACTACACTCTACTCTCTTCAGCATGGCCTAATTGAAAGTGACACATTGCTAGTAATCAATACCCAATCCCGCTGTTGCTATGGAAACATCCTCGATGAACTGTCACTGTTCCTATTTGTGCCAGAGACATCGATTTAAACGAGACATAATGTCTGCTGGAGTCACGCTGCATGCGTTTATAGCATTATGTAACCAGGAGGTCAATGATGTTTTGTTTTTTTCATCAAAAAACATGAAATGCATGGTAAAGCACTCAAGACTACTTTGTGGTTTTCACCATGAGTCCAATGCGATTCCCAGGACTGTGTCATAGGCACAGATCTCTTGGCTCTCTCCTGTGATGAGAGCATGGATCGGCCTCTTCTAGTTTGACACATGATGAGGTTTGCCCGCTTGACAGTGACATAACATGGTTTTCTATTGTGTGAGGAATGGCATGCAACAACAATGGTCCGACGCGTGCTCATGAATAGGACTTCACAGTCGGGTTCAGCACCGCAAGGTATTTCATTGTAACTCTATCGCACTGTGGAGGAGAGGATTTTGGATGCTAGAGTCCTCCACAGCTACAGGAATTCAGCAGACCTTCAGGGGCCACTCATGTCAAATTCCCACTCAGCTCGTTGCAGCCAGCCAGACAGTGTGCTGAACCATCACCTGGGCTTGGCTTGTGTTAGGAAGTGGAACTGAACAGAAAGTTGCTGGCCGTTCATCGCTTGGAAAAGGTGGAGAAAATGGATTTACTGCAGACAACCTGCCAACATTTCCAGTTCCTTACAGTTCTCCTGTCATTCCAGCTGCAAATATTCCTCCAGTGCTCTTTCAACCCTGTCTCTTGTTTCATATCAATTTATTTTTTCTTGTCTTGTACACCCTATCCTTCTTCTCCTGCTACTTACAAAAGTTCATGAGGAAATTCCACTCCTCAGTAACATGACTTGTGTTTTCATTATACGCACATTCTGCCCGTTTCTTTCCTGTCCTTCGTACTCTTGCCTCTCCCATCAGCTTGACAGCTGAGAAGTGAAGATGTGGGCTCTATCAAATCCAAGTTTGTTCTATTTATACTGTGCAGTTACAGCGGTTAGCTCCGCACTCAGAGCTCCAGGCCTTGGAGGGGGGCGTCGGGGGGAGCTAATCCACCCACTTTCCCCACCACCAAGCCTGCAGGAGCACCCAGCCCTGTCCCTTCCTACTGTCCAAACTCCTGCCCACATGCAGCTGGGATGAAGTGATGGATTAGATGGAAGGAATGAACAGGATGGAGGACTTGGGAGGGGGGGCATGTACTGAATGAAGTGCATGAAAAGCTATAGGACAAACAGCTAAACTGGTGTGTAATATACTTAAGTATATTAGAGCATAAATTAAGATACAAAGACCTTTCCAGAATAATGTACACAGATGTCTGTGGATTTGAGAAATGAGGAAGTAACAACATAATGATAATGTTGTTACAGAGGTGGTTCAAAGGTCTAAAGAAAGAGATTTTTGGGGCGGGGGGGTTTGGGAATACAATGAATGAAAATTCTTCACGTAATGTCCATTATGCAATGACGGCCTAAAAATTCCCCCAAGCTAAAATGCCAAGCAAGGGAGTTGCTATAAAAGGAAAAGGTATGCATCAGATTTTCCAGGCAAATGGAACTGTTGGACATGCCAGTAATAGTTATAAAAGTACTTCAATGAGTATTTATTAAGGAGCCCATCAGAAAAAAGAGTTATGTGATGACATTCGCCCTACAGGAGGAAAGAGAACTCAGGAGGATTCTTGATCCAGGAAGGAATATGCTGAGTTAGTCACTGAAAATCAAAACTACTGAATGGAAGTTTGTGGTTAAATGTCCCATTGGTGAATTCTGGTGAACACTGCAGGGGCGGCTGTGGTTCAGCTGGTATGGCAGTTGTACATGAACTGCAGGGTCAGTGGTTTGACTCTTGGTCCCTTCTTTTTTTTTCTTAGGATAATTTTTTTGGCATTTATTTGATAGTTTGACAATGGGAGAGGCAGACAGGAAACATGGGAAGTGGAGATGGTGTGATATCCAACAAAGGCCTCCATTAGACTGCCAACTGGTGACATTGCAGTTACATGGCATGTGCATGAACCTCTAGGATACCAGCGGACGCCGTGACCCCTGGTTTCTTCTGTCCCTGGACAAGACACAAAAGCGTATAGTTGCACAGTCATGTATGTGCGACCGTCCGACAAAAATTTCCTCTTTGGTATCTGTAATGTATGTCATTAACCTCTTGTAGACTATTGTCACAATTTTGCTTCAAACCCCTTCCGGTCCGGACTCCTTTGACACTGATATTTTGTACAAAGTAATCTGTATTGCACATCTAAAGTCAGGTTTAATGGCTGCCTATGTATTTATGTAATACTGTGATGATGGAACAGTAATGATTATACAGAAACATACTGTATGTATTCAATTTCAAAGCCTTGTCACAGCAATAACAGCATCAAGAAAATAATTTACAAAATGTGCTACTAATATGCCTAATGTTGCTAATTTGCATCATAGCTATATTTATACCTATTGTATGTGCTACATTCAAATTAACAATCTCAACTTATTTTAGTAAGATACAAATAATGTATTTGTTTACATAATTATAAATAAATTCAGGCAGTAAGGAGTTAATACTTCTATGCTTAAATCTAACAAAATATGTAATTCTTTCCTTAAGTAAGCAGAAGATGACAACCAGTTACTGGGCACAGGTATGTTAATGCTATTATATGTTTTTAAATCTTAAATAAGTTTTTCTCTAACGTTTCCGAAACATTCCTAAACAAGTCATCCTCTCTCTTTCATACTTTCTTGGCTAGTCTTCACAGAAAAAAAAAGTATGCTGACATATTCTAAAAAATGTTATATGTCACCCTGTCCATGACATCTAACCCATCCCATCCCACACTATTGCTGGTCTTTGAGTCTTGGAAATTTGTATACAGTATTTAAGGAATGCAGACTGAAGTTTGATATGCCTGGGCCTAGCAAGCATAACAGAGGGCAGAAGCCTCAGAGAATAACACATAACCAAAGCCCTAAAGAATTCCCTTGGACACAGCTACTGACCAGAAAGCTGTGCACTGAAGGGGAAGGCAGGAGAGCTGCTGAAACCCCAGACTGAAATAGCATGGACTGCACTGCTGTTGACTGCCTGAGATGGACACTCAGCACTTTGGTTTGTGCTGTTTCTGGACATAAGTGAAACTGATATATTTACACTGTCCTTGCAGTGAAATGGAATTTGTTCTTTTTATTATAATTATTTAGCATCACACGCTCACTCGCAGACACATGATGCACACACATCCAGGTCTATATGAAGTAAGTCAAAAGCAGCTGTCTAATCCTGAAGCAACACTGATCAACATTTTGTACTAATGGCTCAAATTACTATGTGAAATGTGAGAGTAGTCACTTTAAAGTGACAAACCCACAGAGAATTAGCACTTCACTCTGCGGTTCTCCTCAGAACATTGCTTTTTAGTTTCTTTGAGCTCATTGTTTTGGCTTTTGTGGCCCGCAAGTTTACAGTTCTGGCTCACACACGCCTAACTCATTAATCTAATTTCCAGCTGCAACAGCACAGTGAAAAGGCCCAATAAAATCACGTTATACCACCAGCGCATCGCCTTCCAGCAAACCGGCAAAAATTATCTGGTCAATATAAGTGGAAGTGATTTCTGCAAAATCAGGTGGAGACCAAAAAAGAGGTAAAAGCAGAGTGAAATATTATATATTATTATATCATATGTTATATTTGTCAGAAACAAAGCTCCAAATAAATTAAAATTTTGGTCCATTTCTGCTAGATGTGAAATAACCACATTACTGACACCTATAAGAGAATAATGTGTCAGTGTTCTGTTTACAGCTCGTTTCACTGATCTGACTGATGGATTAACGCAGATCAGCAAAGGGCATTTTACCAATGATGATAATACATACATCATGCCACTTTTCCTCTGAATGATGACTCACATCTTTTGTTGTTCAAGTACCAATGAAAAAAAGAAAATCAGGCTGGCCACCATCACGATTGGCATGAAGATTTTAGTTCAGCAGTGGAACTCGCCATGACATTTCAGTTGTTGTCTGGCTCCAGTATTTCTGCACATTTCGTATGCAGAACTATCTTCAGTAAGAATGAATAGTTCTCCTCCAAGGACAGCATGATGTGTGGGATCTTAGATTTAAATGACTTTTTATGTAACTAATGAACATGTGGCTGTGGTCTGTAAATCCACACTCTGCCAAGTGTGTATGTAAGCATGCATGTCCAGTATAAAGGGATTTCATACACCTGTATGTGCTGTATGTGTGATGACACTCAGTGGATCACAGTATAAGCTAGGTGCTGTAGCAGCTGAAGCTGGTCTCTAATCGTCCCTTTGGTTAAAGGAGCATCTTGGCAGTTTATCACTAACTCTCTGTGGCCACCCTCAGTCAGAAGTGGAACAACACGTACACACACAAACATACACAAACACACAAAGTCACAGAGCAACATCCTATGGAATCTACAGTATCTAACCTCAACCACTAAGCCACTGAGAGGCAGCTACTTAACTCAAGCATCATCCTACCCTAGCCTGTAATAATGGCCCAGCCAAATCTAAACCACTGTGTGTTTCAAAGGAACGCCAAGATGCCTTTGTAAGGGACTGATTATCCAGGAGCTGTGGAGGGTACAGTGTTTACAGCTCGGTGGGCTGGGTGTGTGCACTCCCAAATAATGTTCACATTTACAGTATGTACCCGCACATGCGTAGAAACGATGGTGCACAGAAAGATACAAAAGTCCCACAGTCTGGCTGTGTATTTCTAATGTTTGGTTGTCAGGCTACTGTTGGTGCTGAAAGCAAGCACTGGCATGTACTGTTGATGCCTCACTGACTCCTGCGCATTTATCTCATTAGGCTGTTTTTTTATAACCAGGAATGGAACTCTGGAGACAACTTTGAGGAAATGTTCTTGAATCATGTTTTTCATGTATTTCAAGACTACACAAGGCTTTTCATGTTGCGAAATGACTGTACTTATGATGGTGACTGGGTGGTATCATGCCAACATATATATGACACTAAGCTCAGTTGCAGTTTCTTCCTCTATCTGCTTTTCACCACAGTACATGCCACACACTGGCACAGTGCACCATGTGTAACATGCACCCAAGCTGGTACAAGGTCATGTTGCAAACATCCAAACACAATCACAACCACAAACCACGGTGTCTGTCAGGAGTGTGCTGCACACACTCCTTGCCCAGGCTGGACTCCTCTGACACCAAGCGCACCTTTTTGACCGGCTGCCAGGTCGGTGCGTAGAGACAAAGGCGTCAAATGCTGGCAAAGATGACTGTAAAAACAGGTTTGTTAATTTGCTGCCGGAGCACAAGTTGTTTTTGCCTTTAAAGTTTTGAAATGTGTGTGGTTGAAGCAAGTAGCCATTATCTGTATCAAAACAATAGTTTTTACTGTACCTCATTCCTTTCAGAGTTGATGAATCGTGCATTTATGTGAGTGTGTGCATGCGTGTGTACATGCATGCCTGTTCATGCCAGCATGAGAAACCATTATCCACAAATGACAATTCTATTGTGACACTTAAAAATATTTTATTTTTATTATTGTCACCTGATCTTAATGTGAACCCAATACGGGAAATCATAAAGATGAAAGAGAAAAAAAACGGTGTCAAAATAATGGAAAATCATTTACGGGAATTGAGAAATGACTTCTAATTGCTTCGGTTTGCCAGAATAAGGAATTCAGTGTGGTTTGTATGCATGCAAAACTGTTTAAGGCGAAAGGAGTGCAGTGTTTCCATGTGCAATGTCTTGCATCCGCATTTGAAGTCCGTTTCCGTGCGTCGGACTCATGCAGCACAGTTGGTTCGGGTGAAACCACAGCTATGTCAGCTAAGGCATAAGACAACACATAGACCAAAACAGGATATTAAAAGAAAGGAGTTCACAGCTCTCTAACAAACTTAGTCCAGCCCTTAGCTGGTGTTTACTGTCTGCAATGTTCTGTCAAGGAAACAGATTTAACTACACTGTATAATTGTTCTGTAGAAAGTGGACGTGGCTGCTTCCTTCTGATTATTCATGTACACTTTTTAGAAATGAAGTTTGACAAAATGTAATGTAATCTGCATATTCTGGTAAAAGATAAGATTTCGTATGATGCTGCTAATTTTAGCCTTTGTGGAAAAAAGTTTTCCTCTTTTTCATTGTAAAGAAGAAAGTGACAAGTAGGTAAACAGGATTCCTGCATAAAGTTACTGTTTGTCATGTGTCATACCCATTGAAAAGATTCCGCATTGATGAAACAAAGATCAAAATCAAATAGTTTGAAGAGCTATGTGAGAAAAAAATCAACATAGGCTTGATAGTGATATCTGATGTCACTGGGCAATGCTCCAGGTGAACTGAATGTAGTAGCTTGTTCAGATACTGACTTGGACTAGGCCAATCCAGAACTTTCATTTTATTCCTTTTGAGCTGTTCAGATGCTGACTTACACTTCTGTTTGTGATCATTAGCTTAAGGCATAACTCAGTTGTATCCACCTTCACTTCACAGAACCTGTTGTTTTCCTTCCAAATTCTCAGTTAGGGAAATTCATGTTTCCCTCAATTATTTCAAGTTGCACTGGTGCTGAAGCAGCAAAGCTTTGCCACAACATTACACTGCCCAATCCCCCCCCCCCCATGCTTCATTGTAGGTTCTTTGTGTGGTCTTTTTCCGGAAATTGTTACGTTTATGCCAGATGTAACAAGAAGCCTTTTTGACCCTTCAGACCACAGAACAGTTTCCCAAAATGTGTGAGGATCATCTAGGCGTGATGTGGCAGAATTCAAATGAGCCTTCCTGCCCAGTTTCTACCAGTGCAGTCATACTGTAATTGAGGTGACAGAGGCCTACAGTTCCTTAGATTTTTTGTGACTTTCTATATAAGTCTTTACTGTGCTCTTGGACTAAGTTTGGAAGGTTGGACACTCCTCGGAAGGTTCACTGTTGTCTTCTCCCAACTTTAGAAATAGCTTTGCAACCCATCTCAGACCAAGCAATGTAGTATTTTTATGGATCGAGGCGAATACTTTTTTCCACAGGCGTAGATAATAGTACATCATTACATTAAAACTTGCATTTTGTTCAGGTTTGATTTATGTTAGCTTTTGTCTGAAGATCTGCTACAGTTAAGTAGGAGATACAAACACAAAACCGAGAAGAAAATGAGCAGGGAGGAGGGGTTGAATATCTTTTCACAACACTCTATTACACATGCAAAGTAAAAAGCTACAAGGCAAAGAGATGTGAAAAGACATAATGAAAAGAAGTATGAATATTTTTACCACCTTTGCTCTTGGCTACAAAGTGCTGCCAGTTGGAGCTTGAAAAGTCAGCTAAGGTTACCTGAACAAACAGATGTTACTATGGTACTGCTCTTCTCTGGGCTATTTCAGCAAAATCACCAGTATATTTGTCTTAACATGCATCAGGTAATAACCTCTGCACAAATCCCAAGTGTTTTCAATATGTTTTGAAAATGCATGGACAGAATTCTGTTGTTTTAGTTCAGACAGGCAACACAGTAGCTGTGAGCTCCAATACACTTACTAAAGGGTGTGTACACATAAAAGCCTGAGGAAAAAAGTCCTACACTAACACATCTCTTGTTCAGCTATGCATGAACTATTCTATATAGGGCTGCATATGAACACCAAGATGCCACGTGAAAAGCAGCATTTCCTTCCGCCAAAGTCCTTGCTCATTGCATAGTAAACTATATGCCAAGTACACACACACAGTCTCACCTGAAGGACTGCAGGGTTGCATGTTGTATCATTTGGGCCCCATATGACACATCCTGTAGGTTAATGCATCACCTCAAAGCTAAAGGTGCTCAAAAAGGCAAATACTGATATTCATGTTAAAGTACTAAGTACCTGCTTTAAAATGTACTTCAAGTACAAAAGTACAAGTACTCCACTAATAAACTTAAAGGCTAAAGTTGCACAGCAACTGTATGGAAGAAAAACAACACAGCTGGTCTAGGTGGAGCAGATTTAAATTACTTTAAGTTGCCTACTGGTGCTTGATGCACAATAGTACTTAATTATTACTTGATTTTACTTGCATGTACTAAAACAATCAGTAACTAAAGCTGTAAAATAAATGTGGCGTAGAGTAAATGTTCACAAATTTCCTAGTTGTAGTAGAGTAAAAGTAAAAGCAACAGCACAATATAAAAATGTTCCTCTATATAAGTATATAAGAACTCCCAACATTGCAATTAATCTCATTACTTGTGTAAAAGTACTTAACACATTTTTGATCATAACCATTTAGGTTGTCCTGACAAGTGTATGTGTGTAATCTTTACCTAATGTAATAAGTTAGAAAAACGTTAGCTTGTTGGTAGATATTAGGACACATGAGGGGTACAGTATTTAGATTCTTACATACAGGAGTTTTGTTACACTGACATCAAGTATTTGCCAGTGATTCCACTCCATCTTTAACAGCAAACAAAGTGTGTGATTAACAACACATTTCAACTTCACTGGCCTCTCAGAGCAGCAGGTACTGTATAATCATGTACACGCATACACAGACATTTGTGCAAAATCTAAATGAGGAACCACACAAGACGTATTTTCTGTGCCTTAGAGGAATGCACTGGACCAAACATGGTGCATTCTCCTAAATGTCAGCATGAAACCACGCAGACTTCCTCGTACGCTGTCCGGGGTGCAACTTGAGGGTAGGTTTCCTGGTAGGTTATATTTGGGAAGGGAGAGGGGTGTTCAGGTGAAATGCCACAAACAGCATGACACACATACTCTGTAATCGGAAACAGGGTTCAAGGCACCACTGCCGACCTCCCCCCAGCCCCTCAGACACAAGACATATGGTTCTGTGGAAATCAGCTGAAAAGTTAATTTGTGCTCCTTATGAGTTTCAGTGATAGAAAGCAAGCATTGTGTTTTCTTCTGTGGTGGTTCCTTGTATAAGCCACTGTAGTTTTCTATGACCTCTGCTAATGTTCCTTGTATAGCTCATACTGTCAGGTTTATAAAGTCCACATGAAGCATTTAAACAACAATCAGGAAAATAACTGGGGTAATATAAAGTGATATAATATTGACAGGATATAAAGAATAAAAGCTATTTTAAAAAGCATATTAAAGGCGGCAAAAGTTATAGATCACCACATCTAGAATATCTGTGTGTGAGTTTGTGTCTGAATGTGAACTGATTTGTACGTTAAACTCTGTTGCATTCCTCTGTGTGTATATTTGCCCACTCTTGGTACCACATCATGCACAAAACATACACACACATAAAAAAGTGCAGCATTCTGGTCTCTCTCATTTCTCATTTTAACACACTCTGGTTTCTCAGATCTTTCATTTCCAAAACACAGAATTTTGGCTTGTGGTCGATCAAAGAAAAGCTGCTTAAATCCTATGATCTGCTGCTATTTTTGGTCACATTTTTCATTCGTACACAGAAATATTTTCATGTTACACCTATAGCATAAATTGGAAGCATTTCTATGATTACTACATACAATGTTTTACCAGATATTTTCAAATATTGATCTAGAACTGCTATACCTGTCAGTTGGTTGCACCTGTTTGCGTTATGAGTAACTGCCATTGGTGTAATGTGTGGGGAGTGCCTACAGCACTGAATACACTTATGTCAATAGACTTAATGAATGAATCACTGAACCTGCAGTGAACTCTTGACAATACAAAACACCTGCTGACTGGAGAGCCTAGTAAACATCATAAGAAAGCAGAACACCTACTGCATAAATCCATGGCTTCTTTTTTCTTCTGACACACACACTGTAATGGAAATGGCTCTGTGACTCATACTATAAGGTATAAAGCTAAAGAAAGTAAGAGTAGAACAAACGTCATCAACTCTGAGCACGCATCTCAAAGCATAGACGATCTTTGTCAATGGCGGCTGAGGCTGCGGGGGCGGGGGAAATACCTGCGTCACCCAGCAACCAGCCACAACAAACTACTCGGAGCACAGCAATAGCCAGGGAGCTAACCAGCTATGAGTAATGAAAAAAAAGTAAAAATCAGACGGAGTAGTTTTTAGCACAAAACAAAAATGGTGAAACAAACGATACAGATATTTGGTCGCATTAAACCCACTAAGAAAACTACCGCGGTAAGTGGGTAACTAAAACAAAATTTTAACTAACCAAAAATGTAATAAAGATAGACAGTATGTTTCACTGAGCTAGTTAGCGTTAATGTTAGCAAAGGTTAGCGTTATTAACAAGGCCACTGTGAATACTAACTATGCTGGTTTACGTTAATTGCGTTTATTATCCCAGCAAAAAACACTTCAGGTTAAAGTGCTAGAAACAGACTCAACTAAGTACCTGGACATAATCCCGCTCAAGCTGGGTTTAGCGACAGTTTTACACTGACGACATATATGTTGGCAGGTGAAACAGATGACAGTAATAATGGCTCAGCTCCAATAAATGATTCAAGTGAACAAGAATTTACAATACAGCACCAGGGCCCAGGAACTGACACTCCAGCATGAAACATCATGCGGTTAGCTCGATATAGCTTGCTATAACATGTCACAAATATTTAAATGTGACACCTGCTTAGTGTTTCTGAATATTTTGTATTGTCTTTTTAGGAATTGTGTGTGTGCGTGTGATTTTAGCGTCTGTTACGCACAAAATTTAAAGGCTTAATATATTTTCTGGCTAAATGCAGTTGCCTTTTTCAGGCTATGTGGTCTGAAAATGTATTTAAGCTGATTTATTAGAAAAAGTGGCAATGTTATATATAAACCAACCATTTTTATTACACACATAAGAGTTGTCTCGACTCAACGTGTAAAAGATGTTACTGAAAACACTCCTGACAAAGTACAGTTTTTTCCCTATGGCCCAGTTTATTGTCAAGGCACAACAGCTGAAGGAATAATGACATTACAGCACTTTGAGTTTCTGTGTTACTTTAGCTTGAGATGACAATATCCAGCAAGATGAAATTAGCAGAGCTGCCTCCTTAGGAGTTTTTAGGTTCTGCACATGTGTACTGTATGTAGGGACCACAAAGCTGTGCTGGTCAAGAACTACTAGTAATACTGAAAGCTGAGTATTTACATCGACCCATCTTAAATGTCCTCCACTGCAAGAGCTTAGTCTATATTGGCTTAATGTTTTACAGTTTTTGTCGTCTCTCCATCTCCATCTTTTTTATTTGTTTTACTTCCAACATTGTCTTGTGGTAAATTATCCCTCTATATTATGTTTGAAACAACAGTAGCCTATTGGCCTTGTTGCTCTGTGGAACTGATTGTGCTGTTGTCTCTGGCTCCCCCAGGTGTACTCTGTGGATAATGAGGAGCTGACAGGTGCTACTCTGGAGTTTGTGGTACCCAGGGACCTGGCTGATGGCTTTGTTAACAACAAAAAGGAGTGCTACAAGTTCAGGTATAATGAGAATCTTTAGTCTTTTTATCCACACAATATTTTTCATTAGTAGTGATTAAGGTTGAAATTGTTTTGCTATTCCTTCCTGAAACCAGAAATAGAAATGTGATTAACAAGAAATTTAACTGTATGCAGTTCAGACACAGTTTCTTCTTAACAAGTACAATAAGCCACAGCTTTAAGTGAATGTAGAACATCAAAACAATGTTTCTCTTATGTTGTACAAACACTGAGAAAAGTTAGAATACTGAAAATGCGGAAGTTAATGTGCACAAAAAGAGGTGGAAGGAAGGAATAACAACAGCGTACACAGAGCAACCTGTGTTGGCCTTTAGAAACTTTCAAGGTTGGATAAGAACGTTTCCCATAAATAATTCATCCACCAGTTCTGTCACTGCAGAGCCAGAACATCTGTTTAACGCTGGTGGTGAAAGCTACAGCCTTATATACCCTCTGGGCAGGGCCCATGCCACGCTTCCAAGCCCTAAATTCACAGTTAGAAAGTCAGACAGCAGTGGACACTGAGAGTCTTAGAAAACCACAGAGTCTTATAAAAAGCTGTGGAGGTTCCCTTGTGCCCTTATAGAAGAAAAAATTCCACATTTAACAATCTTCCTGGGCGGATTCCTCACACAACTCTCTCATCTTTCTTTGGGATCAAAGATGATGGTTGAGACTGTTTTAGAAAATAGTGACTAAACTCCTACACTTGGGAAATTAAATTTGCCTATTCAGTACTGCTGTGAGCTTATGTGTTCAGTTTTGGGTGTCTGAGATAAACCAGTCAGAAGCAGTGCATTTTTCTGTATGTCGTGTTGGTAAATTAGGTAAGAGATGCTGTTAACTATTCTGATTTGCAAAATGGGTCATGTTGATTTTTTTTACTCTTTACTTTTTTCCCAGGTTCCAAAGAGTGTTTGATCAAGCAGTCAAACAAGAAGAGATATTTGAGAACATTGCCAAACCAGTTGCAGACAGGTAAATGTAACTTTTTTCCAAATTACTGATTTTAATAAATAGTTTTAATCCAATGTAAGGATCACTAACTGCCTGTACTCAGCAGTGCTCATCTCTCCATGCTCTCAGGCCACACATGCTTTAGCCAGCCGTGTTGACAGGAAGTCAATAAAGCTCAGCTTTGTTAAAGATTGAAATGGAGGGTGTCTGTGATTTTTGGCACGCTTTACATAGTTAAACCACTAAGTGGACTGAACTGGCAGACAAGATGGCACACTGTGCCATCATGAGTGTGAGAACATTTTCATGCTACAACATAGAGCTACTCCAGATACTGAAGCTGCTCACTAATTTTGAGCTTTGTTTTAATTTGTCATATACAAGGTCCACGTTCATTACATTGACCTGCTGAAATATCTGATCATGAAGATCAAAAGTAGAAGTGATTTCTTAATACCATTCAGCTCAATGAAAATAAAGCAAGCATGTAAAATCTTAAATGTATAATAATAAACTGTAATTTAAATGTACAACAGTAACTTCCACTGTTGTTATAACCAATTTATTGAGCTGATTGATTTTTAAAGTGCAGATACACAACCATGAGTTCTCATTTACTATCAATATAATAAACTAGACTCATAATATAGCCCCTTTTAATTAAAGTAAGTATATAACATGTGGTTGTTTAATGAACTTGATGACAGAAAGAAGCAGGTTTCTCTCTTGATATGTTTATCTAGCAACAGTGTGACTATCCAAGCTTTACAATTTTATTATTTTAAAGATACTCTTGCTAAAGTGGTGACAGGGGCTCAGTTGGAAGAGCAGTCGTCTAGCAGTTGCTCTGGTGTGTGTCTATGTAGCTATCACTGCATTTCAATGTACGGCAACTCTTCATATGTCTGAAAGATCTTAAACCTCTTGCCTACACTTGGTCTACATCAGTCCTGACTTCCAGGAAACAGCCAACAGGAGAAGACAGAATTTACTTGGAATTTCCTGTGATCTAAAGTTGGTTATGTTATGTGAATAGGATTTTTCCTTTCCTCCTCACGAAACTCCGTCTTCATTTTAGACCTACCATCTCCCCAGCATTCCACCATAGCGTTCTTAGTCACAAAAGGGGCTATTTGTGGAATCCCACAACTGCTTTGCATTATCTTTGCTATTAGAAGACATATAAACAACATGGTGAGATGTCTGGATGGGGTGAGTAAGGACTTGGTCCTGACTCACATGGGTTCACTGACGTGGGTATTAGGTTGCCCTCCCCAGAACATCCTTTTAACAGTCCCCCCTTTGTTGTGACAGATGGCAAACATCAAGTTAATACTTCAGTCACAACCAGGTTGTGTGTTGCCATATCAATTTGAGCTTGGCGCCTTTTAGTCTGATATTACTACAATGTCAGTAGAGTAGATGACACTCTTCATTTCATCCAGACATGACCAATCTGTCATCCCAATCAGACATTTCTTACTCAACTGTCAAGTCAAGTCCTTGCCCCCTCTGCAGGATGTGTGTTTACATACTGAATGTTCTGAATTCCACAAGCTTTTAGCCTTTTACATTCAGTCTCACCACAGAGGTTAATGGAGTGCACTATTTCCTGTTGGAATATATTCAAAGACAGGAACAGGACAAACCTGAGGCCAAACCTTAGAACTAATAGCCTTATATGACAATGATATGGATTCTCCATACATGATAAAATAGGAAACTGGATAAACCTTTACACATTAAGAACCAAAATTCTTAAAATAGTTTATTTACAAGGGCGGTTGTGGGTCAGGAGGTAGAGCAGTTGCCTGCCAATCGTGTGATCGGTGGTTCGATTCCCGGCTCCTCCTGTCATATGTCGAAGTATCCTTCGGCAAGATACTGAACCCCAAATTGCCCCCGGTGTGTCAGGTCAAGCAGCATAGCAGCTCTGCCATCGGTGTGTGAATGTGTGAATGAGAAGCAGTGTAAAGAGCTTTGAGTACCAGTACAGGTAGAAAAGCGCTATATAAGTGCAGAACATTTACATTTACATTTTACATTTATTAGATATGAGAAAAAAGTTAAAGTGAACTAAAATATTAAAGAAACTAAAATATAAAAGATTCAGTGGAGGCACATCATATTGAATTTAACAACTTATCAAAATGTCAGATGTTTCTCATTTATTAAAACACTAAGTGCAGATATGCTACATAGCTTTTCAATGTGTAGTAACATTATAATATAGCAGTTTCATTACACATATGATATTTATGTGGTAAAGAAAAAACCTCACCATACTGCACCAACATCACTCGTGATCTGAATTCAGTGTAAATATATACTTCAACAGTAATAACAGTGGCAACACATTGTGAAAGCAAATAACAGTAATAGTAAAATTAATTAACACATGTAAAATGACATTTATTCCTTTGCATCTAAAGCCCCAGTGCATGCTGGGATGCTTTTTGACACTCTTAGCTCATGTACCAGCAGTCACACCATCAGCCAACCTGACAAATGCTGATCATGATTTCTACTCTTTAAAGATTCAGAAAACAAAAGATTCAACTGTTCAACACTACCCATAACCCTCCTTTGGCTTTTTTAAAGCACAAACACAAGATAACGTCAACCAGGATTAATAAATCAGTCATCACATGGTTTTCTAACAACCCTAATGAACTGTAAGATAATTACCAGGATTATTTTAGCCTAATATCAGCATGTCTGTGAAGATTCTCAGTCATCCAGGGAAAGTTGTCTGAAGATTGAGTCATGGCAACTGGACTTCTTTCTTCCAAGTAGAGACGTTTCGTTCTGCATCCACAGA
>JAUYWH010000004.1:16398275-16413167 GCA_034779795.1 Ctenopoma multispine
TTTGCTGCTAGAAAAAGAATTTCCCGGAGGAACCTTCCCGAGGGATTAATAAAGTTTCTATCTATCTATCTATCTATGTCATACTGCTTCTTTTTCTCTGTCATTTCTTTCTTTTTTGCCTTCCTCTCTGCATTGCCCCCGTCTGCGTGACTGACTCTGTTTCTCAGTGTTCGCCCTGCTGTATTTGTTTAGTTTGTGTCCATCTCTATTCATAATTATAAATTCCATCTGTCTTGAGGTTTTAATATGTAATTATTTTGCCTGTTTTTGTCACACTCAATACTTCTTCATCACAAACTATACTTTGGACTTCCAGGCACGGCATCGTCTTTGGACATCATTTTGGTGTTTGTCCTGTATTTTCTCTTATGAGATCCAATTAAGTTTCTTCTCTCCTTTTTGCTGAGGATCCAGCTCAAAGTTTAGATACCCACAAATCACAGTCTTCTGGAAATAGACAGTGCCCGTCGTTAACCATGCTGTGGCCATACTTGCTGATTTAAGGAGAAGCTGTGGCACTGACAGATTTCTCTTTGACTGTTGGCCTGCTTCTGTGTTTCATTCTCTACAGTGCTATTTCTCTTCTTTCTAACATTGTTCTTTGTGTCTTTTCTTGTCTCCACATGTGCACTATTTGTTTAAAGTTCCAGCCTGTCTGTATGTCTGTAAATTATCTAGTACATTTATTTGTCCCTGTCATGTTTTAAATTTGTGTAAAATACTATACTCAAATCCTTTATGTTAAGGGAGGGTGTTGGGGAAATAAATGTGCCAGGATACAGCTTATTATCATATTAATCCTGTTTTATCAAGCCAGCTCAACCAAATTACCTACACATGTTAACATGATATAATTATCTACATGTGTTTTCCAGTCATTCTGCCCTCTTTCAGTCCATCTCAGTCCAGTAGCCATGGTGGTGTCACTTGTTTGTTTTTAAAAGTGAGCCCTGCATGTTATCAAGTTATTAATCTCCAGGTAAATGAAGCTTGTGTCAAACTGGGTCGCAGAAGAAGAATGGATACTTTATTGATCCCCTTGGGAAAGGCCCTTGGGGAAATTCCTTGTGGAAAGGGTCGGGGTATCAGTGTCTTGGCCAAGGACACATCAGCATTTTAGCTTGTTGAGTCTGGGCATCGAACCGGTCACCCTTGGGTTTGAGGACGACTGCCCTACCCACTGAGCTATCATGCCGCAGAGTTGAGTTGCAGATGTAGTTTATTTGGATTTAAAACTGAGCCTGGGCCAATGTGATGTGAAAGAGAAGTAGATGACAGCACTTACATAGTTAGCTGTATATAATTGCTTCTGTATTGAATTATGTAGGTTCTGGTTTTGTTTTGATTTGTAACTGTAGATTTATTTTTAGTTTATTTATAATGCTTGAATTTGAAAAAAACGTTTTTTTTTCTTTTCCAGAAAAGTAATGATCATGGAGGATCCAGATCAGAACATCCATCTCAGGAACCTGTCACTGCAGCAGTCGGCAAATGAGGAGGAGGCTCTTAACCTGCTCTTTCTGGGTGACACCAATCGTATGATTGCAGAAGTAAGAAAAAGCGGAACACAGGAATTCTACATAACACAGGAGCAATGTTTAATATGACTTTCTCTTTTTTATTCATACATAATTTGTGCGGTTTTGTTAGTAGTGTATTATTTTTTAACTACACTCAGACACCCAGACTCCCAAACACTGATGAGACATGTGGTCGGTCAGCTTTTGCTTTTGAACCTGAGGTTTTAAGCAAAAGGCTGATCTCACCTTGTTTACCCAGGTTGCTAGTTTATAAGTAAATAACAGAGAGTAAAAGTGAACTGGATGATCAGGTTTAAATTAGAGACTTTTCCCAAGTCAGGTTTTGATGTGGTGTAATATGGAACCAATGCAAAAGAAATAGTTATGGGATCTAAGACGGAATTTCTCCAGTACTCGGAAATGGTTTTAATAGTATCCTGCCACATAACTGGTGTGATGTATGAGAAAATGTGTCTACCAAGTGTCTACACACTGAACACACTGTAGCCCATTACCAGAACAATATCTCATTTGTTTTGTTTCACCTTGAGGACACATTTCGTGCATCCACTGCTATAAAAAACTGGGGGATATTTCAGTGGAAACACATTCTTGGATCTTACATTTGTCTGTTTATCAAGCAGTCAAGACGACGCACAGTCCACCCACACTGACTTTTTTGAACTCATCCTCTCTGGGACTTTTTCACTAAAAGATTCCTATTGAGCCCGAAGCAAACAAAGAACCATCATAGTCAATTTATCACTGCCAGAATCACCCCAGAAGTCTCCCTCCTCATAGACTTCAAATGAAATTAATAGCAATGCCTCCTTTCTTCTCTTGCTCCCAACCATGTGGACAAAAGATGACACATCGTTCACGCTGCTCTCAGCAAAACATGAGCTCAGTCGCTTTGAGACTTGGCAATTGGACAGGGAATAAAATACACTTTCTCAACGCCTGACCCTTTCTTTAACCTCATCAGGAAACATTTCCTCTCATCTGTGCTTTTCTCTGTGTCCTTGTTTCTTCTCTTCACATGTGGAGATGTAGGACCTGGTCCTCTCCTTCTCTTTGAACAGCTTAACTTCCTTTTGAACTCATTCAAGTGAGCAGGGTGCAATACAGATGATCCAAATGTAACTGCACTCTCCGATAAACCATCTCTAAATGTTTTATAATGATGCACTCTGTGTGGTCTGCATGTGGTGCATGTTAGATCAACATGGTCAATTTAGAACATAGGACATTACTCATTAACCTGCTGTGTTTTTTGTTGATGTTGTATTGTTTTTTCTTTAGTTTTTTTTCCGTTTTTTTCCAAAAGGGCATACTTTAGTGCAACAGTGTTGATACCTCTCTGTGGACAGCTTGTGGACATTAATGAAACATGAACACTGTAGTAGTTGATGTGCTCTTGGTTTTTTATCTTTGCTGGTGTTCAGTCTTGATAAATGCCATGGTACAAACAACACAATAACACTCACTGATTAGAGCCAACAGTGACTCCTTATCTGCGGGCAGCTGCCGGTGTTTTTAAAATGAGTGCTAGCATTACTTTCCACTATAGTACTTTCATTAACGCTCACTTTTTTGTTCATTGCTCAGGCACACAGCTACACCTGATCACGTTGGCACAATAAGTAAAGTGATTAAAACATTCTAATAAACTCCTGCTAGGTGTCTGAGAATTTAATAAAAATACAATACAGGCTACTTAACAAGCTTTTACCAGCTTTTGTTTGGTGTCAGTGTCTGATCAGTAACATAGACACTCACTTCTTAACTTTGAAACTTCATACAGTGCTGTAGGTTATCCCCTGTCAACACTGAAGGGCTGCTTCACACTACTTTAAGGGATATGTTTTGGACCCCCATAGACATATGCAGAGTGAAGGGTTAAGATAGTGAAAGATCTGTCACAAGCTTTCATGACTGTAACAGTCCGGTGTTGGCACATTTATGCCAACAATCTCTATGATGATGTTTGCACACAGCAAAAAAAAGTCATATTCATATCATACATGACTATGGCTGTTCATTTCTCTCCAGTTCCCTTCCTACTGTATACAATCACGTGATTATCAACATGTATAGCAAATAATCAACCATAATTATCAATTAATAATCAATCACAAAATCATAACAAATACTACATAAGAGATGTATTAACTATAACTGTGCAGTGTATGTAACAAATCCATTATTTGATTTCCACATTCACCCATCACTCCTTCTATTTCCTGGGTGTGTCAAGAGAAGGAAACAAACAACAAAAGAAACCAAAAGAAATCCAAGATCAGCACTTGGCAATGAATGTTCAGTTCCTCAGTGAGCACCCCATGAGTAACCCGTCCTCTAGTTAATAATGCTTGTTTGTGCAGAGTGACTCATGCTCTGTCTCTGTCTTTGCTCTGTCAATCTCACTTCTGTTGTTTCAGTGACCATCAGAAAATCAACCCTTAGCTTTTAAAAAGCCTCCACCATGTGTTTACTGCTCATCGGTTACACATGGTGTGCATTTGATCTTCAAACCAGCAGGAGCAAGAAAGAATAAGAATCAAAGGAAGTGGGATTTCTTTGTTGGTGTTATTTGAACACAGAAAGTACTGCAGAGAATAAAACTTCTTTTTTTTCTTTCTGTGTTCACCATGTGTAGGGATTTTAGAGCATTCAGAATACTCTCCCACAAACCTAACTGCATCTCAGAAATATTTCAAAACCTTCTATCACTTACCTGTTCTCCTTTCTGTCATCTCCAGACTCCCATGAACCAGGCCTCCACACGTTCCCATTGTATTTTCACTGTGCACTTATGCAGACGTGAGCCGGGTTCGGCCACACTGCAGCGCTCCAAGCTTCACCTGGTGGACCTAGCCGGATCGGATAGAGTTAGCAAAACTGGTTTAAATGGGCAACTGCTCACTGAGGCCAAGTACATCAACCTCTCCCTCCACTACTTGGAGCAGGTAATCACTTTGTACAACATTTTATTTAATGTGACAGGAAAATACGTCTTTGTCATCAATTCTTTCTGCCAGGTGAAAACCTTTAAATCCTGCTGATCTTCTGCTATAAGTCAATCATAATTTATTTCATGCTTAATTTACGACTGCCTCTTTAACTTGCTTTTTTTCTCAGGTGATCATTGCTTTGTCAGAGAAAAAACGCTCCCATATTCCCTACAGAAACTCCATGTTGACATCAGTGTTGAGGGACAGCCTTGGTGGAAACTGCATGACTACTATGATTGCCACTATGGCAGCTGACAAAAGGAACCTTGATGTAAGAATGGTTTTGGAGTGAATAATATTTGTTCCGCTTGACTCAGCTACTTAGCTCTGTCAGAAGTGGACGTAAATGATCTCTCTTGAAACCTTAACTTGTTTAAACCAAGTCAAACTAATACAGTATATTTAAAATAGTTTACTTGTTATGAAATACTATTGGAGTGTTGTACAATAACTGTATCTTATATATTCTTCACAGAATTGAGTGAAACTTAAATATACTGTAGATTATAAACATTTTCCCCTTTTGGATGAGTCTTTTCATACATTCACTTGAGCAAATGTTTTGGACAAGTTTTACACTGATCAGCCCCAACATCAACACAACGATAATCACACCTTCCTGTGTAGGGTATGAGTGGTCTCAGGCTAATCAGAGTACCTGTGCTGGTCCCTGTTCATCACAACAATAAAAACATTATGTGCTGTTAATGTTGTGGCTCATCAGTTTATATTATTAACTCCTAATTACAACAGAAGCACCAACAGATTTGTAAAAACTGTTTTCCTCAGGAATCCATCTCTACGTGCCGCTTTGCTCAGCGCGTGGCTCTAATCAAGAACGAGGCAGTATTGAATGAAGAACTGGATCCTGCCCTGGTGAGACAGCCAGACAGTCACTGCACTTCAGCAGTCACTACAAATATTGCAGCTTAGCCACACAATCGCACCACAGAAGCATGACTTAATCTGCTGTTTCATTATGGCCAGACCCTCCTCATAGCTTCCAGACCTTAAATTGTTCTGCAAATGAATTGCAATAGGAATCCAGCGTCTAAATGTCACTCACCATATGCTAAAGTGTCCTCTTGTTTCCAGTACCAAATTAGTTTTTCCAGTGTCAGACAGTAGTTCTGAAAGAAACATTTTCCACCTTCAACATAGAGACATTTGTCCATCTTGTCTTATTTAGACTGCTCACAGGTCCTGTTTGCATTCTCTCTTTATCTTGTTTACATGCCTCCAATTCTGTTATGGCATATTTGATCCCAGTGCCCCACAGCCTCTTAAGGAAGCATCCAGCTGTAAACTGTTGTGTGTTTATGCATTTTTATACACATTTATGCAAAGCAGCGTAAACTACATGCAAGCAGCTGCGCAAAGTAGTTCCTGACCAGTGTCACGCTTTTAAAATTAGAGTGGGCAGTTTGTTTACTTTCAGTTATTTTATTTAGCACCTATATACTGTGATTACATAGAGAAAAATGCAGACCAGGAGAAGTAAAGCAGAGAAAGTTTACAATTTGTACATTTAGATCTCGCTGTACAAAATGACTAATTAGAGCAGATTAGCCGTGTTAACCCTTTATGATGGTTTCCCTTTAGAATTCTTGTCACAACTTTCTCTATTGTTTCGTGCCAGGAAGCAGACCTGCTAGTTGTTGTAACACCTCCTCTGAGGCTATACAGTGAGTAAATCATCACAGTTATATCAGCTTCCTCCCCTCCCACATCGATGTGCCTCAGGATCAACTGCTACCGTATTACTGCTAGTGAGACTTGGCTGGCCACTTGCAAACCCTACAGAGGTATTTTTAAGAGAGTCTGCGGCCAGCCCAGTAATTGTGACAGCGTCTGGCTGCTCCCAATCGGGTACGGCACAGTTACAGCTCCAGGCAAACCCAAAATCCATGGGCAAACTTCTCGTCTCTGTTTATGGCTTTTCAGTGTGTTTCTTATTTTGTTCACTGATCCCATTTCTATGTCTCTCTCTGTCTATCTCACTCCCTAGTTTACTGGGGGGGAGAAAAGCCTGCAGTGCAGTTTGCAGATTAGAATGATGTCATTTATTGTGGTTTGGGGTGACACTCAGACTCCGACTTTTGATGTGCTCCATCTGAATGCACACTGTCTTTTGGACACGCTGGCTATGCTAATTGATTTGAAACCTGGAGTTTGCTTTTCCCAGTCTTGCATTAAGTGTTTGCATTCCAACTACATACTACCTTAATGGTCATGTACTTTAGCTTATGTCCTGCAAAATGTAATTCTTTAAAGCCTGAAAAGCAGGAAACCAGCCAGACCAGACAAAACAAGTCTCTCATTGACAGGAAAAGAATGAAGTGTTGAAAGTGTGACCTGTGATCATAATGAAGTCAGCCACCAGATATGGTTGACTCTGTTAGTTCTTACAACAGCACTAAGATTAATCTTAATCCTCCATCTAGACCAGGCTGATCTCAGCTATGTCAGTACAATTCTCTGAGGAGATAGTGCTGGGTTGATATTTGTTTGGACGGAGTAGAGTTTGAACGTGAAGCGATGTACAGTAGTGCAATAGAATGCTCCTATCCTTAGTCTACAACAGATAAATGGCTTCAGCTTATGGAAACTATACTTCCTTGAAAAAAAGACTTTTCATAGTAACAGCATGTTTTTCAGTAACATGCAGCATAATTTACACCCATTGGAGTGAACTGTGGTTTTACTGCGGTGATTACACTTTACTCTGGTGGTTTTCTGCACAGGCTAGATTGTATGATTTCATTAAAAAGATGTATAATTAAAATTTAGGACTGTTGTACAAGTCAGTTTAATGTTTTCTGTGTGTAACACAGACATGTAATATTGGTTTTCTATCATCATACTATTGCATTAATGTGCAGCCTTAACATAGGTGTCCATAGGATATGTCATCAGTGACATGATATGTCATGAGTCAGTTTTTATTCATGGTGTATGGAAATCTGCTGTGGTGCTGTGGTACCAATGTGGGCTCGGCGCTCTGAAATAGACTGCACGATTCCGCTGACCAACAGCTGGCGGTCAGCTTTTGAGGATGCAGCTGGGAGAATTACATCAGACCATGAGTTCCAAAAAGGAGATGCAGGGAGCGGCTCTGATGAGGGATGGTCAGCTAGGATTTTACATGTAAAGAATATATGATATCGGGTGGATTAGGGGCAAGTTTCTTGTTAAGCTAGGTGGCATCAACCCAAGGCCACACTGCAGGTCTGCTTTTTCTCAAGAGCATCTTGACAGTCTCTGACTGTATGACCAGCTTCAAGCCTTTCAAGTTAGAAGATGTGTCATCCTGAAGTTAGATCACTCATCCTGACCTTTGACATTAATGTAGTTTTTGACCTTTGGCTCTCTAGCAGCTTTGTGTCAGGAGTGTCACCATGCGACTTCAGCACACAATCGCATTTTTCTGTTTTATTTGCTCTTTGCCACCAAGACAGTTCCAGTCTTTCAGTCTGCTTCAGTATTTTGCGGTGTGGTCAGACTCACTGGTGATATTAAGTGGGATTTAAGCTGAAGAAATTAGTTGGTTATGTGAGAAAAAGATCAATTGCCAGTCGTTTTCTAGTGGTTAAGTGTGCTGTTTTGTGGTGTGGTTTGTGCAGAATTATTATTACAATTAGTCTGGCTTCATTTCTATAACCCATCCACTGATTTTTGTGACGGCTTATTTTTTCCCATTATTAACATATAATTACATGTCTATGTTTAGATGTAATGCAAGTAGAAAGGGTCACTCTATAGACTCAGTGGCTTTTTTCAGGGGATATTGCAGATGAACAAATGCCCAGTTTATATCTTGTACAACTCCCTGCAGAGAAATCAGTCTGTCTGCTGCATTATGGCCCCTTTCACATTTAATCTGTTGTGTATCTCTATTGGCACATCAAAACAGGATACGCATCAAGTGGGCCAAAATTCCTTAGCTTTAGGATTGAATCTCAGCATCTTAACAGAACAAGTGGTTGTCTTCACAGATGTTCTTCTTACTTTTGACATAAAAATACATTTCATCATTTTGCAAAGATGGTTGTCTAAGCACGTAAGAAGTTGCGTCTGGGTTGGTGCGATATTTCATTTTTCACTACTAAAACAGCAGCCAGTCCATTGGCTCAGTGTACCTTAACCAAACACGTGTGGATGGACAGCAGTTAAAGGTTTTATGTGTATCTTTTTTTTGCCACTTTAGCTGTATAATGCTATGTTGTGTTTTGCTTCCTGCATTTTTTGCTGGAGCATCCAGTTGTCTGGATTCACTTAAGTTTGTCCTCAGAACACATCAGTAAGATACGCCACAAGATCATTTTCAGACAGATTCTCTCAACAGTTGGCAGCAGCAAAATAGTGTCTATCTGCATGTGCTTGTGTGTGTATTTTTACATTGTCTGTCTAACCTATTTGTGTGTGTGTGTGTGTGTGTGTGTGTGTGTGTGTGTGTGTGTGTGTGTGTGTGTTTCAGCTAATAGAACGTCTGAAAAGAGAGATCCAGTCTCTGAAAGAAGAACTGGCCATGGTGACAGGAAAGCAGAGAGATGACCAGCTAACAGTAGAGGAGATCCAGAAGTATGTCGCCTCCATTTACTTAATTCTTTTAATCCAGTCAGTCTGTGAACAGATGTGGACTTTTGCCCCAGGGTTGTACAATATGTACTGTGTGTGTGTATATCTTAATGGTGTGACCTCAGTGAGGGACGATTCAGACATGTATAGGGCTTTGTTGGCTCTGTCAGCTATTTAGGATTATTTTAGTACACCTCAAACCCTGGTAAGATACTGTAGTCTTTTTTTTCTGAGGAATGGTATACATATATATTCGTTTGCCTTAAGTGACATATGCTGCAGGTTTTGGGCTGAGGACATACACCAGGTTGTCCACTAATTGCAGGGTTCATACAGTGTCTTTGGGCAGGTTGCACGGCCAGACTGCCACCATAAATATATGAGTGTCTGTGTGTGTGTGTGTGTGTGTGTGTGTGTGTGTGTGTGTGTGTGTGTGTGTGTGTGTGCTTCATAGCTGAGCATGGTAAATTGTAAATAGACTGTATTTACAGTGGTTTTAGAAAGAATTCAGACTCCTTCACTTGTTGCTGAAGTATTTTTAATTTGAATTGATAAAATAGGATTCGTTGCTCATCAGTTGACACAGAGTCAATTATAACAAAATACAGTATTGTATTAAACATGAAAAACTGAAATCTCTTTTTTCACATATTTGCTGTGGCACTCTAAATTGTGTCAGGTGAATCCTGTTTCCTGTTTTTTTTTATCCCACAGATGTGTTTAAAATATGAATAGAGACAGCTGCAACAAATGTTATTGATTGGACATAGTTTAGAAACACACAAACACAGTTTATATAAGGTCCTTCAGTTCAAACAGCATGTCAGGACAAAAACCAAAGTCCAAAAACTCTGTGGTGACGAGATTGTCCAGCAGTATAGATGAAGCTAAAGAGACAGAAAGTTTCTAAAGCTTGGGTGTTCCCAGTAGTATAATGGCCTCAATTATTGTGAAATAGAAGAAAGACCAGACTAGACTTGGACGTCATGCTATGCTGAGTAAATAGTTAAGTAGAGTTTTGGTGAGGGGAGTAACCAAGAACCCAACGACCACACCGCCAGAGCTTCAAAAGTCCTCTTTGAGTAAAAGGCATACAGTATGATAAGCCAGCCAGGCTTTTGGGATGAGTATCTGGATGTCCTCAAATGGCCCAGCCAAAGCAACTTTAGGGTATCTGTGGAGGGAGAGAGTGAGAGAGAGAGAGAGAGAGAGAGACCTGAAGATGTAGGTTTTTTAAGACTGTGTTCAACAGTGTCCAAAAAGTGATGGGGGCCAAATCTTTTTTGAAGCCACTGTAAGTGCAGTTCATTTGTATTTTATCATGCTCAGTTAAAGCCTCATTCACTGAAGCCTAAACAGATCTACAGTATGAAGTGCCTCAGCCAAGACTACTTCATTTCTGCTGTTATACAGTACTCAAAAGGCTAAGAAGCCTTGTCAAGCAGGGCCAGAGATCAGATCAGAAGTTCCACTGAGGACTTGGCACACTGCCTGTTGAAGCCTGATGTATTTACCATGCCTTCACCCGCTCAGTTGGCCTTTTTATTATTTCCTCTCTACCTAGCTGAGTATCCCAGATTTCCCCTTGTTTGTGGTCGAATTCCCAAAGAAAAGTTTTAATGTTGTCTGTTGTAACCACGTTCACAGGTCGTGCTGACTTTTTTGTTGCTGTTTTCTCATCTCCAGTACTAAGTGATTGCATATATCCTGGCTTGTCTGTTGTCACACTTCCAAACACACATGTTGTACATCAAACATACAGTTTGAAGATGTACTGTGAAGTTTTTTTCTTTCCACTAACCCCTTTGGCGCTTTATAAGACAATACTAAACATTCCCATATATTCTTTAAATTGACTTTCATAAATACATCAAATTCATTTGCTGCATTTGTTACATAACATATCACCTTGGAAACAGTTCTTGGAAACTATCAAATTCAGGCATTTGAAAGATTTGTTGTTTTTTTTTGTTTATGTAACATTGTCCAAGGCATTGAAGGGCATTCTCCGAAATCAAACTTTGTATCTAAAAAACCACTGATGTCTCTCAGGGCCCTGAAACAAGACCACTATGTTTGTTTTAAGTCCTTTGTCATGTAAACTAAGCGTGTTTCTACACTAAACATGTTAAAAAACGCACATTGTCGTTTTTACATTGGATCTTTCTGGACCGTTTCCTCCTGGTCTTTTCCAGTGGCCAGTTCCAAAGCTTCAAGAACCAATGTTTGGACTACCATCTAGTGATAGTTTATTAACAGGCTGGTCCAGTGGAGCTAGAGGTTGTTTTAAACACTAGAAGTTATTCTCAACTGTCTTAACTGTTTGAGTGCATGATAAAGATGGATTATAACATACAATTTGGACTTGCTGTTGGTCCAGCTTTTGGTCGATCATTAGAATGACTATGTCTGTGTTTATGTCTGTTTATTGAGGTTGGAAGACTTAGTCAAGGCCTTTCTGGGTGACACTAATCCAGACGTGACACTGTCGTTGGGACCAGACATGAGAAAAATTCAGCACTGTTTCTCCCTGCTGAAGGTAATATATTACATATTAATATCTCCATGTACACAATATATTTCAGTTCAGGTTGCTACACTTTATAAAGTCCAATATGAAAGAGGACTTATGTCATTACTTTCTGCTGTAACAGTACATGGCTGTGAGTGAAAAAGAACATTTTTTGACAACTTCACATTGTTAATCCAACAACTCAGCAGAGACCATCTGACCAATCACTCCTTCTAAATAGCTCCCCCTACTGTACTCTCCTGGGTGATACTTTACTTCTGAATTAAATACTGTAATTCCAGTTTTAGAGTAGTTAGTATAGTATATATTTAATACTTGTGAAGTCAATTTATGTCTCATCAGATTTGCAGAGACAGAGGTTTATCACCTTACTTTCACAGTAAAAAATGATGATTTACATGATGTTACTCACGGACCTACGTGTAATCTAACTTTGTGTAACTCTGCCTTATGCATGAACATTAACTTTCAATGGAAGTGTACCTTAATCTTTATAAAATATCAAATATATTGCTTTGTCTTACTCTGTAAGTTGGGTAGAAAGTGATAATATTTTAAGTGATTAAGTAAGTTTTATCCAGTGTTGTTGACGTTCCCATGCTCTGACTTGACACACTTGTTTTGCAGTTATTTGCTGTCTAATTAGATACAGGGTGTGATGTTGACACGTCATTGTTACTGTAAACCAGATTGTCTTTGCAGGACAACAAAAAAGGTAAGCCTTTGTGTTGTTTGCAGTAAACAAGTCATATTAAGATATGAGGCAGTGCGCCCGTTTGCATGCACACTAAAAATCTGATCATTATCCCATTTGTGGAGTTATCAGATTATTAAGTGATCATGTAAACAGTATAACCTGATCTGATTGATCACATATGGCATGTATACCGTTAATCGGATTTATTTTTTAAATCTGCGCATGTGTAAGACGTAAATAGTTGCATAATCACATTGTATGTGGAAGACAAAAGACAACAAACAGGGCAGATGCTTGCTATAGGAAAGCTGACCGCTGTTTTCTGCTCCTGGAGTATTAACGAAAGACGGCAGCAGCCTGTAGCCTATTTTACAGCCGGTTAGCTCCCACATTAGACCCTAGGCGTTATCATGTTTCACAAGACAAAACCAGATGTTTAGAAAAAATGAAGTATATCTGATTACTCCCAGTTATCAGATTTTTGTGATCACGTGAACATGATGCACATTTGTCATTGTTTACTGACATCTTGCAGACTGGTGTTTTATGCACTGTGACCGTTTGTGAATCCCTCTGTATGTATGTCTTTATGTCTTTTAATCCTTTGTCTGCGTGTGTGTGGCTCTGAAATGGGCAACAGGTGAGTGTTGTTGTGGGGTCAATGAGTGTGATGGAGATTGGGTTTTCCTAGGAGCTGATTGGGGTTTCAAAATACCGGCTCCTACCAGTTCCAGTTGGCTCTGCTCTTCACTGCTACCAGTCTGTCTGCTAGCACCTAATGATCCACTTTGTTATTCAACATGTTGTAATAGTAGTGTCGTTAATGTGTTGTAAATAGAGGTAAAATCCATTTGGCTGGTCTTTTCCTAACATACATAGAACTCTTAAAGTAAGATGATGGATTACTCTATTACTATTTTCATGTAACTATGTAAATTTAGGTCATGGTCATGTTTGTGTATTTTTATAGCAGTGATGTATGGACATTGTTTTTGGTTTTGGCTCTTTGCCTAATATATAATATATAGTCTGTCATGGAGACTACCATGGAAAAAGTTTGCAGTTGAGATGACCGGATTCCTGGACGTTGTTTGCAGAATGTTGGAAACAAATGCCAATTCTGAAACTGAAAGTAATACTAGTTTCAAATTTGATTCAATATTTATTACACAGCATCGATCACCGACTGCTGCTAAATGAGCCCTGAGAAAACACTGCTGTGCTCGTACACTTCCTGGGCTCTGGTTTGGTTGGAGTTGGAGGAGTCACCAGAAGCATTTCCAGATCCTACTTGAATGTCTGTTTATCTCTCTTTCAGTTTGTTATGATCCACAAACTATCTCCTGTTTGGTTTACATTCCTCTAAGCATCACCCCAGTCACACTCCACTGATTCTGTAGGGAACTGGATCTGGTTTGGATTTGACTTTTTTGTCTTTGTTCATAATGCTGACCAGCTCTTTCATCCTCCGTTCTCTGCTTGCTCAAACATTTCAGTACATCTTACTCAAATGTAGTAGTTTTTTCAGCACTGTAAGTTTAGATGTGCTGTGTGAACTCAAATATTTTGCACCATTTGTTGTATGTTGTCAAATTGCACTGACAACATGAAATTGAAACCTGAAAAACATCACAAAGTTCTTTATTCTGCTTCCTTTGGATAACATTTCATCACTCCGCAATTCAGTGATCCTGTCTATGAACTGTCATCTGCAGGTATTTACACAGACTTAAATGTTATATAGTGTATTATATAAGTGTGAGCTCTGGCTGGGATGATACTTCTCTCAATTCTGAACACTCTCCCTGTCCTTGCAGCTAATAAGCAGCTATAGTGTGATGCTGCCACCTCTGTGCTTTATTCTTCCAGTGTTGATGAGCATTTCTGGTGTTCACCAGACATGGTGACTAGAATTATTTTTCTCCCATTATTTTCTCAAGATTTAAAAAACTTTATTAATCCCAGAGGGAAATTGTTTTGCCTCGTAACAGCCACTCTCAGTTCTAAAGGAATGATAAGAACCACAAACATAAAACATAAGATCAGCACCAACACAAAATACTCAGTACGTAATACTAATACACAAATACCCAAAGCACAGAAATACAAAACCAAAAAACATGAAAGAGAAGAAAGAAATCTAGAAATGGATGGAACGTGCTCCTCTGTCCAGCCAGGACACTGTGTAGGGGGTGGGGGGAATTGTCCGTGCTTCTGTCCAGCCATGCAGCCATAAAGGCCTGAGTGATGGAGTACTATTGACGTGGTCGTTCCTGCAGGTTCTCCCATCTCTTCAGAAGACTTCTCAGACTCAGACAGTCAGAGTGTTACAGTTGTTACAAGCTCCTGTTTGGAAGAGGCCTGATGGATTCAAACTTCCTCCCTCCCATTGTTGAGCTAAAGAAACAATGATTTTAGATCATGGAAAATGACATAGTCATAATCATGAAAGGTCAACACATTTTTACATCAGTATTAATTGGTGCCTGCCATTGAAAATGAATAGGAGGCAATGCATTGCATGGCGAAGCCATGCAAAGCATTGCCTCC
>JAUYWH010000004.1:16413267-16444706 GCA_034779795.1 Ctenopoma multispine
TCATTGGCGTGATGCGTTTAAGGTTCACGGGCGCAAGGTGGCAGGCACCTTCAAAGTTTCCCCAGGAACTTTCTAGTGTTAAAGCTATTGTTTTATTGGATATGGATTTAAAATTATTTTTTAATAGTATAAAAACATTGATTGTTGTTATCAGTTTAAAGGTACATTCCATCAGCTAATGCATTTAAATGATATTACATTGTTTTCAATTTTATATTTCTATACATTTAAAGGTGAAATGTCTGTGAAGATCAACATCCAAGTTATGGTTATCCCCAAAAAAGGTTATTCAGTGGCAACTGGACTTGTTTTAGTTCCTCAGTTTCACCCTCTATTCCAGAGGTCTTTCTCAATTCCAAAAACTTTTTTTGCTTTTCTGTTGTTTTATTCTCTTTTATGCGCAGAAAATAATTCTGGCCAAGCAAGGTGGAGGAAACAGACGCAGTGATGGGCAGGATTCACAAGCAGCCACAGCGCAGGGAGAAATAATGCAGAATGGCCAACACAATGCAGCAGAAGTGGCCAAATTAAAGGAGATGCTGAGCCAGCGAGATAATGAGATCAGTATCCTTTGACATGGTGCAGCCAACTTAGTTTAGTTCTTATTAAAGGACTATATTTAATTTTGAGGAGTTTAGTTAGACAATGTGTCATGAAATCATTTGCATGAACATCTCTGTCTGTATGTTAATGCTAATGTTAGATATATTAGGCTGTGTAATAGTATATTATTAACAAAATACAAAACCCATATCTGGTGTTTTTGTATCATTTATAGAACAAACAAATACAACAAGGCTTTTATTGGCTAAACTAGCTAAAATTACTCTATAATGCTTATTTTTCCAGCAGGATGACAACTTCCATCAAAGAAATCACTTACCTTTTCTTAAACTGAATGATCATTTAAATGTATTATTGTTTCAGTTAAAAGACCCCTGAGTCCCCAATCATTAAACTGGAAAATTTCATATAGACAAATAGCAAACACATGGGATGATAGTACTATCTTAGCATTTTGCACAAGGTAATAGCTCAAAGACTGATATAGGTGAGTGCCTCTGTTTTTTTGTCTTGCATGAGGCATGCAGTGTACATTTGAAATTGCCATTCTAGCTAAAGCAAATTAGGTAGGGTAGCTTTCAAAAATTTAAATATCTGTCTGCATCCTGGTTTACAATTTAATCATGTTTATTTTTCATAGTAAAAACTTCATTAACAGAAATGTGTTTATACTAAAGTAAATCTGTCTGGATTATTGCATGGTTAAATTACAGCACTTCTGCTGTACAAACATAAATTATAAAATGTAAGTAACTCTGTCTTCATCAGCAGTGCCCCAAAATAAACATGGAATATTGTTCTTATGCATATGCATCCAAAAGGTCTTCATCTAATGACTGCAGTTAATCATAATTACTATTAATTATAATTTGTCTTTAAATAGAATTTCTCGTTTCTAATTTATAGGATTATTCTCCCCTCTGCTCGCACTGCTGCGGTTTGTCATTAGATCACAGCATATTAGTCAAAAACTGAGATGTCTGCTTGATTATTTAGCCACAATAACCTCAGCTCTCTAATATTATCGTGCAGACATTTCCCCATTATTGCCAAAATTGCTAATGTGCATGTTTAAAACCACAGGTTTTAGCAAGTAATCCCCATCTTCTACTGACCATATTGCCTTGATGTTCTTTCATTGTGAAGCTTGTATATACGTAAGGTTGCAGTAGCCTAAATTGTCAGTCCCTCAGTTAGGGTGGTCTGTCTGCAGCATGCAACATTATAGTTTAAGTACATCAATACTTAAAGGTGACATCATTTCCAGCCAGAGCCTTAATAACTATCTTGATTCAGGCCAGTTCTACAACTTAAACATGTATTCTGTACTGTAGCTAAATCACCATGATTTTCTTGTCTGTTTAACTGTCCAAGCCATTCAACACTGCTCTGCCTAAACCTTTACTGGGAGGTGATGTTTTATTATGGTACAGACCTACTGTTCCCAGCCTTATGCTGCTGTAAATCCTCACAGGGTTAATTATGGGAGAATTCCCTGTAAAACAAAAGGGTGTATCCATCCCTACTGCCTTTTGTGTTCCCATGTGTGGTTGACTGTACATGGGAGTGGGGCACCTGGTAGTGTTCAGTTCATACAGCTAGTGATGACAATAAGAACTAACAAACACTGCTGACTTTAAAGAGAAAAAAATGCACATGCATTTGTAAGCTCTGGATAAATGTTGCTGAACATCTCTCCACTGCTATTAGTCTACAGCTAATCACAAAGTGCAGCTGCAGTGGAGAGATGCTTCCCATGTTCAACAGTGAAGTGCTGTTCTCTTTTCCAACCCCTTATCCAGCCATAATGAAGTTTTTAGTGTGTACTTCATATCAGTCTGATTTGGCATTACATCCCTATAGGCCACAACTCTTTAGATTGATCTTCTGTTTTTAGGGTTGACACTAGCTTGGGCTCATGAAACTTGCCTAAAAGGGTATTTCAAGACACTGTGACACTGTGTTCACAATTTTGCGATTCCAGTTGGAAGTATTAAAAAAAATATACAGCCAACATTTGGGTATGCTCATGAGCTATACTGTTAAAATAATTAGCAACATATAAAGAACTTACATGTAAATATTAGTTAGTTCTCATTGTGTACTCTTTATTCTTAGACTCTCATGTGCGATTGAATTTATCCAAGAAAGATTTTGCTAAGTTACAATTGTAAAAGAAATAAGGCACAATCTTCACCTTTTGTGTACATTTTTGTGCATTGGATTTCAGATTCAGATCCTTTATTGTTACAACTCAAAACACTACTTAAAAGTAAAATACTTTAGTTTCCTGAACAGCAATGCACATTTTGGCTGTACTTACGTCCTGGATTCCTTTAAGAACACAGGCCATTTTCAGTGTTATTTCCTATATTATGTATATACATATATTTCCCTTTAAGACATGATTGCTCAAAATTCTCCTCACAAAATGACACTACAATCTCCTCTACAGGAAAAAATACCTGAAGCTCCTTTGACTAGGTGGAGTATCTTATGCACTGTGTTAGATGTTTGTACCTTCTTCTAGCCACATTAGTATTGTATATTTTATTGGCCAAACCGGGGGTAAATGTACTGTGGCAGCGCAGTGGTGTAGTGGTTAGCATCGTTGGTTCACATCTAGGATAGACTCCAGCACTCGCAAGACTCTTGAGGGACAAGCGGTTAGGATAACGAATGGATGGATGTATACATTGGGTATATTATAATAGGTGTATATTAGGTATTTCTTGAAATGTCCAGTGTAGCTGATTTCTTTAACGGATGAGCTTGTGATTTGCTTTGACTTGCTCTGAGCCAACATATTGGAAAAATAGGTGGTCAGACTGGTACTTTGTAAGTGGACAATGTGATTACTATCCAGGCTTGGGGGCTAAGACATAATAATGAGTAGAGACTAGAAGCCCTTGCTCTAGGTACTGATGCAGATTTTTTAATAGCTCAACAAGTACTGTTACATAGATTTGCTACCCACATTGTTCCTCTATCACTCGATCACTATTACCTACTTTTTTTCTATTATGTTATGCATGCTTTGTTGGACAGTTTAATAGAAAGGGACAAGAAAGATGAGATGGAGAGATTGAATGCTCATCATGAGCCAAGTCTGACCACAACATTTTGATTGCGTGGCATGTGGCCAGCCCACGAGTCGAACTTGCAACACCCTCGCGAAATGTTCCTCATTTACTAGGAGTCTACAGTACGTACAGTATAAATGAAGATATCAGACGCCAGAGATCTCAATAATGGAAAAACCTGGTGGACAACACTCTGAAGTAAAGACATGTATGAAACGATGACAGGACAGGACAGATTTTTCAGTAAATGTTGGCTTGTCTAGATCATTTTGAATTGTGCTGAGTTTAAGTTTTGGCAGTTTTGAAAGGCTGACTTCATTTGAAATTATAATTGGTGACTTGGTTTCTTCATGTTATTGTTCCCTCTGACATCCCTTTTCTATTTGCTTCTCCAGCTTCTTCTCAAGCTTCTTCAGACTTACTTCCATTATCCAAAATAATGACGTACTGATTTTCTTTTCTTTTTTTTCTTACTCGAACATAAATTATCTGCTGACCACCATAGTTTCAGTTTGGCCACAACTTGATGTCTGCAAATCTAATGATAGAACCATGCTTGAAAAACAGACTAATTTGACTTTAAATTATGTGTTGTGATTAAGCTGTCAAACACACTTCCATTTCTAGTGGAAAAACAGATGAATTAATATTTTACGAGACTGCGATGTATTATTCATGTAGGTCATAAATACAGAGATCAAAAGGTTGGGTATGTGTTTTTTATAGGCATACTTACAGGAACAACCTCAGTGATGTTTTTGCCCTTCACCGTCTAACACACGACAAGCTTTGATTTCTTGGTTCTTGTAAAATGACTTTATAATGTTTCTCATACTTCTCATAATTAGAATTTTACCTCTATTAGCAGTAGTGTAAACAACAGCGTGCTCTTGTTTTCCAGTAAAAGGTGTCAATTTGATAATCAGATTACAAGGTGTTGAATTATTTTATACTCAGCTATATACATTATTGTTAAAAACATATGTGAGGGCAGCTGAAAGCAGTTTGAGTAGGAGGCAGTAGGATAGGACATGAGTAGTGAATTGCCATTACAGTATGCATAGAGGCATTGTGTAAGCAATGAAACGTTTCACAGAAGAGTGTGAACAGGATTTCAGCAGCAGCTCTTGTATGTCAGCCTCATCTTGTAGCTAATCGCATACTCTTTGTCACACTCACACGAGCACACCCAGACTTACTGACACATCTACACTTGTACTCAAATATACAAACGATATGTACAACCTCATCAGTGCGAGAAGACTCTGTGGAATCTTGGCAGGGTCTCTGCAGCCTCTTTGGCTCCTCTTGTCTCCAGTGATTCATCCCAGACCATGACATCTCCCCGAGTCTGTAAGGTCAGACGCTGAGCACATGTCAGCTCTGGCATTACGAAAGACCACAATGAAGCCTTCTGCCTGTAGGGAATAACTATTAATGCTACCTTCTTCTAGTGTATTGTCATATTCTGCTCCCTTTCATAGCAAATAAGTCCAACAATAACTCTGGTTTGCATATATGAGAGAATAGTCTCGTTCTGTCTGTATCCTGAAAAGTGTACCTAATTATAAAGACAATGTTTATTCATAGGCCAAATTGATTGTGCATTTGAAAAGTGCTGTTTCTTTGTTTCCCAAAGGAAAGTCCTTAACTCAATGTCTGTAGGTGTCCTAGTTAAGATGCTAAAGAAGGAAAAGAAAAGGGCCCAAGATGCTGTTGCTCAGCTTGCTAACATCACTAATGGTCAGAGCCTGGTCCCCCAGAATGCCTCAACAAATCCAGTGTTAAAGAAAGGAAGTACAGACACCACCTCATCTGACCAGGGAGGACGAGCTGTACAGTACATGAAAAGAGGTACTTTATGAAGCTTTATTCTTTTTTCACAACTATTTACAGATCAATTTAACTTTGCTAACGTTTAGATTTTATCATTTTAAAGACTATAGATGTGTGACATATATCAGGTGTAGCTACTTTGAGTATGTGATGCTACCAAATGCATCCTCGTGGCTCTGTTACCCCAGACCAGTAACACTGCAATAAAGGTTTGGTTCAACCAATTTACCACATTCCGTTTCTTTAAATTCACAACTATCTAGCTTTAAGATAGTTATCATATGTCTGGGTATCAAAGTTGCTGATTTAACAGTACGTAGCTCCAGTGAAAGCCAGCCACAGGAATGTGTACTATCGAGTAACAGGGACAGTGTCTGGAAAATGTAACAAGACTGTCCCTGTTACTCTGGAAAAGGATGTTGAAACAGAAACTCAGACTATGCTACATACGTAAACCTGAAACAATCTCCGTGATTTCATGTCTTATTTAAACTTTGTTTCTCTTGTTTTTTACAATTTAAGTGAGCTAAACATTTATAGTTGCACTATTTAAGCTGTATGTTTGCTCCTAGTTTTAGCTGTCCTCTCACACCAAGATGTTTCTCAGTTCCAGGGACATTGGCCACTCTTTGTGCAGCTGCAATATTTTCCTTGTGTTTGTGAGAACATCCTCCCTAACCCCAAATTTGTGCATAAGCAAGGGGTAATGTAATACTAATCAGAAATGGGACTGGACTATGGCTGCTGACGGCTAGTAAATAATGAAAAGCACTGCATGGAGACTAATAAAGTACTATGTAAAGAAAAATAAAATACAGATGTAAACTAAATTAAACGTGACAGTCTGTCCTTCAGAGTTGGAAGAAGTAATGAATTTGTGATGAATTAGGTACTAAGAGTACAGTCAGGTGATCTTCCTCATTTGGAAAGTGGGCAGCCAGTATTGGTCATGCTAATTTTCAGTGTGCCTTTTGAGGTTGCGTTTTGGGCATAATAAATCCTTGATTTCTGGATTTTACTGCATGGAGAGAGTCTGATGTCCCCGGCCTCTCGAAACTGGCTTATTTCTGTGTCAGTGTCATCGATATGTATTTAGGAGTTTCCTTTGGAGGTCACTCAAGTGGCCCACTGTAGTGATGTCAGTAAAGCAACATTAGAGAGTGCAGTATATTAAACCTGTAATTTGTTGCTGATGAAAAGCTGATGACTTTAAAAACCTATAATAATCACTGGAACATGAAGCAAAGATCAGAGGCCAAGTATGCTGCAGTGTAAACACAGATACTTTTCTAACCTTCAGTGGTAACTGAAATAACAAGCCTGGATCCATCACATTTGAGATAAAGCTCAACACAGAGGCAGCATCATATATAAAATGAACTGATTTCTTAGTTTATATTCTTTTATTCTTACACATAAATCTGTGTAATGGCTCATATAAACATGGGTGTTTTTTTCAATATGATCTATAGCAACTCAGTAGAGATGTTTTTCTATTTCCATTAACATTCCTCATGCTGTACGTGTGTACATGTAGTCTTCACAGTGTTGCAGTGGTTTAGGTTATCTCCTTGTTGGTGCTGTTGGGTTCAGATTATAATGTCACTGAGGAGGAGGGATATGAAAAGGTCGAGTTAGGCAGATTTTCTTAAGTCTAACCTAATCGTAAGTCTAACCTTTTTTAGAAATGAACTTGTTCTAAATGTAACAGGAAGGTGGAGGTTGTTGAGTCAATCTGGCTTTTTAGATATTCTCTCCAGGCAGCAACCACATTTGTTTGTCTTTTTTTTTCATTTTGGTTAAGTGGAGCCTTAAGTGTGATGATAAACCTGAGCCCTTATAACGAGTTTGGTCATAGCCATCGGGCACAGGAGTACGAGCCAGCAGCTCATCAAGCTGAGGCTGCGCTCCTGTCTGCGCTAACCACAACTCCCTCATCCCCTTTGACATTTTTGTGTAATGGTGCCCAGTGTGGTAATAGGACCAGCAAAGTGGTAATTGCAAACAGGGACTCTGAAAGAAGATTCTATTAAAAAACAAACACATGTTTGAACTTGGGCCAGTCAGAATCAGTAAGTGAATCATTCAGGGATGGCTATAAAGCTGTGGCCATATGTTCTATATGTTTCACAGAATAACAAGAATGATCATCTGCATCATCTGACTAGAGGATTTGTTTTTGGCTGCATTTATAAATCAGATTTTTCATGCTTTTACTTTTACTGATTTTGTGGGATGTAATGATCTTGAAATAGAGATGATAACTTCTAAGTCTGCACCAGATAATGATCATGTAGCCCTTGGCCAACTAGATGAGTGATCCCCCACTCATCTTCATTTTCACTTAGCCAGTGACTGTTACTGAGAATCCACTGTAAAAGATAGACCTGAGAAGTCCACCGGGACTCCAACCATCTCTTTCTAATAGCTTCTGTTTATGACCAAACACACTTCTCTTCATTGTAATGCTTGAAAGGTTGCCAGTGTACCACTTTTACACATCCTGACTCATTGACCTGCAGAGTGAATCAGTCCAGAGTCCTGACATTTGACAAGGTTGTTTTAATTGTTCAACTTTGTCTCTCCTCTTTTGCCATATTTAAAATCTAAGACAAACATTTTAGTTACATTGAAATGAAAGATGTGTTGCATGGGAATATTCCCCAAATATGAAAAACACTAAATACAGTTCTGTGAAAAAATATGAAATGTAATGTATAAAAATGAATACCCTCTCCTGATTTCTGCTCTTTTTGTTTGTATATCATGTTAAATTATTGACCAGAAGTGTCCAGGATGCCAAATTGTTACAATACATGCCAAAAAACCTTTAAAAAACCATTAAACAGGTCATCAAACACTTTTTAATGTAAAACAAAGACAACCTGAGTAAACACAACATACAAGTTCTCAGTGAGTATATGTGGATATAACATTATCAGGGTAGAAATGGGGAATACCATTCACCTTCACCAATAGGAGAGTGGTGAAGGAAAACCAGAAGGACATTAAAGCTTGTCTGGCTTCTGGCTCCAGATCTGGACTAAGCCTAACATGATACCTATGTGACAGTGTAGGTGACTGTAGTATTGTGGTGATGCTTTGCTGCTTCACGACTAAGGCATCTTGCCGTAATTGAGGGAAACATGAATTCCCCTCTCCAACAGAGAATCTTGAAGGAGAACATCATGTCATCAGTCTGAGGTGAAGCTGAAGGGCAGCTGGCTTACGCTGCAATCGCCGTATCTATGAATTTAAAATATTGAAGAAAAATAAATACATTGAAAGTTTTGAAGTGGCCTAGTCAAAGTCCAGACCTGAGCTAACTGCTAAGCTCAGGGGTGGATTAGTTTTTCACATTGGTGATTTAGGTTTTGGATAAACATTTATTTAAGAGGAAAAATCAGGGACAACTACTTTCACAGAATTTCACTGGACTGGATTGTTATGCAATTAGTTACTTTAGCCAATAATATTGGAGCTATATATTATTGTAAGATTTGTTATGGAAAACCTTCTACCTTCCCAAAAATTCCCAGATCTTGCAGTCCCTCGTTAGCCGTTACATGTCCACTCTGGAATGTTCATCCACTTTTCTCACACTCCATGAGAAATCTCTTTCTTTCTGCTCTGTCTGCAACCAAAGCTGTGAGCAGAACACGCTTCCAGGCTCATCAGCTGTTAACCAGCAGGGAAAGCTTGATGTTGTCCAGAGAGGCCAAAAGCTTTTAAGAACTCACTGAGCAGTTGCAGGAGAACCAGAGGAGACACTTCTTACACGTTATTGTTTCTGACTTACATAATGTGGAATCCTGGGGCACACCTGGTATCAGGGCTTTTTGTAAAGCACCAGTGAATACTGTGGTGTCATGTTGCAGGATATTACATTTAGTTACATACTGAATTTCTCTTAAATACCTTAAATGCACAAACTATTGGAAACACAATCATTTTGCTGTATTGTATAAAATATGTTTCACATCTGGAGTGTGAATTTTCTATTGCCAATGTGCATTAGGTCATTGTTCTTTACTTTGTTTTAAATCAACACAAACACTTTTCTCACATTTCTCCTTTGCTGATGCTGGAGGGGTCACTGAATTTTCTGCACCTGCTGTCCCCTAAATATTAACAGTAAATGTAATGTGATGATGGCCTTTCCATGGAAACCGTTCACACTGATTTAATCTACTCTCACCATAATACATGCTTCTGTGCTGGACTCTACGTTTTGCCAGTCCATAATATACCATGAGTATTAGGCATTTGCGATGGCCTGTGTCTTTCTGGAAGCAGTCTGCACACGTTAAAAGATTTGAATTCCCTTATAGAACTGGATCTGTGCACTGAAAATTGCTGGACAGGCTTCAGATGCCTCACAGATGGTTTTACTGAAGTTAATTTATTGTCTTCTTTCACAGGTACAGATGTACAGTGTCATTCGGCTGTGTGTAGCTAATGGATGGACAACATGTTCCTGTTTTAATTTAGCCTGGTCATGAATTGTATTAAACTTAGCAGGGCTGAAAGGAGACTTACAGGGAGGCTTAAATGCTAACATAAATCCTGCTAGACTGTAATGAGACGCTAATGATTCTACCAGGTCCTCCTCACGTTTCTGTGATCTTAGAAGAAATCTGAGACACCTTAGTAAATCTGCAACTACTGTTCTCTGCAGGAGGCCCCAGTAGGGAGGTGTAGTGTCTTCTTCAACACAGTCAGCAGTTGGTACTACTGTTTTACTGGCTATAATTTGTTGGAACAGAATGGCCAAACGTCTGTTTTATAACAATAGTCATAATACATTCCTGCTCTTCTCTCTTGTTTGTCAGCACTTGCTGCACGGAAAAGAAGAATTAGGAAAGTTGGCAAGTTCCATGTGATCTCATTATCCCACCAAATATGTTAGCACAACACAATATGTTGTCATATCACTATTAGATATTTCTGGAATGTTGCTCTTTACAAGAGAAGGGTTGAGTGTGTTTCGCTCAAGAAACCCCCCCCAATACTGATTTGTTGAGGTTGGCTCTTGCAACATTTGCCTGTGAGATGGCTGATGGTTTCAATCAGAACTTTCCAAAAATAAAGAAACAAAATTCCTGACTGTCCTACAATTAATCTCAGTTACTGTCCTGCGTATGTCTTTGGTTAGAAACGCTTTGTCACAAAAGTTCACTTATTCTTAATAAGGGTGGAATTTATTGAATGACTTTGTGGAGTTTTGGGTTTTTCAGAACACTAAAGTTTTTTTTAAATGGTGCTGGATTGTATTCTATTATAAGATTAAAACACAATTTAGTGCGGTCTTGGAAACAATATGTTTTGTTGAAAACTGTGAACTTGTTACTTGTTACACTGGATGTTTCATTTGGCATATTAAGAGAGAACTTTATTTGATTGACAAGCATCTGTGGTCGGTGTCCTCTATCTCTAAAAAAAGTTGGCACGCTGAGAAAAATGTGAACTAAAATAGAATGCAATAATTTCCAAATTGTTTAAAATCTATATTTGATTAAAAACGCTACATAGACAACACATCACGTTACAACTAAGAAATGTTTTAATTTGTTTTATTAACAAAGGCCACCATTGACAATACACAGAGTCATTCCTACAAAATAATAGTCATTTTATCAAAACCTTATTTTTTATGTAACAAGCAACACAAACTCATGCAACAGGTAGCAGTTCTCTGCCAACATGATTCACTGCATACATAGAATTTCTGTCTTTTCTGGCACAGAAGAGACAGCACAGATAGAATAAATAATAATCTGCAATAAAAGTACTCACTAACATCCATTTACCACAGGTTATGCAGTTCCAAGACCCTGAATATTATAAACGTAGTGTTTTATTTATTAAGCAGCATGGAGGATCGTTGTACTTTAAAAGCCATTTTGGAAGCCATCTTTGCACAGCAGTGTTAACTTACAAAGATTACGGAACGTTTTTTGCCGTCATTTTCAGGTAAAACAAAAACAAAACATCCTGTGTAATCCTTTCCTTCTCTGAAGCACAGCTCTACTGCTTATAATGAAAAATGCCCATTAAAAATATTACAAGCCTATAAAAAGATAACAGCAGGATGTTATGGCCAAAATAGTGTTGTCTCCCTACACGTCTCTGCCAGCATCCGCTGTGTAGTGCTGACGTGTTCAGAATGGCTGTTTATGTGTGTGTTTATGTTCTCTCTAAATGTTGAGTGGCACACTAATAGTCGTTCACTTTTATAATTAGTAATAGGTGGGAGGTCCACTGTATCAGTGGTGCTCCAGCTCGCGTATGGCTGCCAGATTGCAGCCGAGTACCCGTGGATGTGGGAACACGTACAGCCCAGGTCTCATTGTTCAAATCTGCACTGCACGATCTGACGCAAGTTCTCAAAGTTAGTCGATTTATTTCAGGGGATTGACAAGTATGTATTCTTGTTAGGACGGTTTGTATGGTAGACATGATTTAGAGCACAGCATGCACTTGAGTGCTGAATTGTTTTCTCTTAGGTCCACAGCTGTCACTGGGAAAGCAAGAGGCCTTTGAGACTTTTATAAGGGATCATGAGGATCATCTGACCATTGAAGACAACAAGAACATACTCAAACAGAGGTTAGTGACCAGCAGGACAAGTTGTCAGACAGATGTGAATCATTCACATCCTAAAGTTGCCAAATCCCACTCTGCAACATGAGCATTGTTTTTACAGTGTCACACTGTATTGTATTTGGTATGTGTTTTTATATCGACGCTCAAATATCACAGTGAGAAAGCTCAGTTGTCACATGAAAACCATGTATAGATCACTTTCAAACATCCAGCACACCATGAGATGGTTTTACTTGTAGTGTACATCGTAAAAATCTACCTCAAATACATCATTATACTGTAGTTTCTTTACCACTTACATCACTGACAGAAGTAAAACCAAAATGAAAAGCAGAGAATTTATTTGTTTTCTGACTTTTTTTATTAATGTTGTCATGAAAGCCTGAAAATAGCAGGTTTGAAAAACTTCTTTAGATTTTTTGTTTGAATCAGAAAAACTTGCAAAAACCCTTTGGTGACCTCTGTATTTTGTATTGCCTTTGTTATTGTTACCACACTATTTATGATTTCTTTTTCTAATCTAATTACTCAGTAACATTTTGTTTGGACAGGTCAGCTGAGGCCAGAAGACTTGGGGAGCAACTAAATGAAGCTAGAAACAGAATCAGTAAGTTGTCTCGACAGATAGAGCATTATCCTACTGCCAAACAAAACTGCTGTGCTATATTTGTTAATATGGTTCATATTCCAAATAACATACCTGCCTGGAAATCGTTAATGAACAGATCACTGTCAAGGTTCTGTTTCCCAGGACTGTAGAAATCTGATTCAGCACATTCCTGAACTTTTGAGAGGTGTTATGATTTCCAACCATCTAGTCTTCCACCGTATAGGTTTTACTAGCCCGTCCCAGGCTGTTTTATGATGACTCTGTAAGCACACCCCTGTGTTCTTCTGGGTAATGTCCTTGACAGGTGGTCTCAATATGCCAAAATGAGGCCTGGTATAAACCCCAGCATCAGTCAATGCTGAGTGATTTACAGCCTTCATCCAGACTTACTCTGCTGTGGTATCTGCATACACAAATGTATAGTACTACTGTATGTCAGCACTCTGCCATCGCAGTTTTTTAGTAAGATTTAAAAGTACTCAGTACGCCGCATCATATTTAGAAATGAGCCCACACTTTGAAGTCCATATGAAAGCGGCTTTATTCAGTAATGTGTCATAATCAGTTTCTTTCACAGGGATGCTAAAAGACAAACTGCATCACCGGCGGCATTAAGCTTGAATTATTTCACTACACTTTGGTTGAATTTTCCAGCAAACTCAAAAGATGTGTTATTAGGGGTTGATCTGGTTTGCATTTATTACTGCAAGCTACATTTATGAATTTCCCTGGACTGTGTGTGTTTGTGGCTCATTTCACATACCACTGAAATGGATAGGTTTACCTCACACCAGTGCTTGGCATTATCGCTTCCCCAGATCACGCCTGGTGGTTTGGTAGCCTTTGCCTGTTACCCTCATACATGCCAGTGTACACTTATCACCTTTGAGTTTTTACGTCTGGATTCAGTCTGTGAGGTGCTGACACAGCCATATATCAGATGTATCATACATCACAGAGAAATCACCTATGACAGGATGCAGAGCAGTGACTCTTCAAATGTGTTCAGCAGACATCACCGTGCGGCCATAGTCTGAAAAAGTCTGGATTTTGACTAATTCAGCATAGTTTTTGATGAGATGTAGTAACGAAATTCCTCAGCTTACTCAAATTTGGAAAAATCCCCACAAGCACATCTTGATGCTGTCAAATATTATTATATTGTTAGGTGCATGCAGTTGCATTCCTCTTAGATGAGATACAGTATTTTTAGTGGAAGGTGGTTGCCTCTTCTGGCTGGAAAGTAGTTCCATGATATTAAACTCGGAGTGTTCCCCTGCCATTTTCAAAGCCCGGCTTTGAAATTCTACACTCTACTGTACCTGTGTCTCATGGATAATGTGCAACACAGAAACATTTAGCAGAATACAGACAAAAGCTACAGGGTCAGAAGCCGTAGCTCCAAAAAGTGGAAGCATATATATTTATTCAAAAGGAATCAACAATTCCCCTCTTCTAGAGCATTAAAGATGTAGTGCAGCTGGAAATGAGCAGCATCTCTTGATTTCTCTGCCAGATGTGAAGGGATTTGTGCAATACAGTTGGTGATACAGCATCTGGTATCTCCTTTGGTAGCCACCTTTTCATCTGCCCACCTTTGCTGAAGTGACCCAAAGACCCAGGGATTTTCAGATACATTGGAAGGACACTGTTGTGGAGCTTAAAATGTAAGCCTTTGCCAAGAATACCATTCCGTAACTATTGAATGTAACTTGATTTCTGCACAAGACGTGATCTTTGTAACCAGCAGCCAAGAGGTTTAAAATGACCAGCTGCTCATTAGAGTGCTTTATGTTCAGGGTATGGCCTCAGACAACAGTGTCTTTAAACACAGCTGTCGAATAAAATCACAACTTTTTAGTTGGGTTTATTAGTCAGTTTTGTGCAGAACCTTTACTTCCATTTGCCCACTTAATGCATTCATCCTTCACATACACTCAAAGGGACATCCGTGTACAAAGTGAGGAGATCAATAGCATGTGGGATGCTTGGCTCCTGAGCTCACAGTGGTATTCATGTGGCAAAACACTTTTTAACCTCTAAGCCACAAAAATCACCAAATATTTATTGTAGCTTGAAACCTGCTCTTAAAGACAACGACACATCTCCTGACGATATGGGGGGGGAAGGGCCTGCATGGTTTGGAAAGGGCTATGGTGTTGAGCTCACAGTCTTGTCCTGGAAAGGGTTTAGGAGCAATGAAGTGTAATGAAGCACACCACACACACACACACACACACGCCGCTACTTGACACGTAGGCAAATTCATCTTTAGGGTCAGAATCAGTAATAACCTGCGGGCGGTTTGGCACTTCAACAGTTTGCCTTGACCAAATAGGCCCTTCAGTCATCAGTAAGATATGCATACTTTTAGTAGTGTGTCAAACAGCAGCATAGTTTATTCTCATTCACTAATGTTCAAGATCACTCAAGTAGAATGTAGTACAACAGAGTACACTTCTTCACTACGTAGGCATAGAGCACATGTACAGTTAATGTGCTTCTTATTTTCCTGTCATATGTTACCTGCACTGTGTCACCATGTCATCGTGTTATAGTCATGGCATAAATATTTCTTAACCTTTTTATGTTAGTATGAACACAGAAGACTACACATCAGTTAGTGGTGGGGCATGTTTGCGAGACTTGTGTCTGTTAGAGACGACTCAGGCTGCCCACCTGACCACAATGTAAAGCCACAGGGCGTCTCATTTCATTTACATTCCCAGCTACCCAAACTACTGACTTTTTATGAAAACACACAGCTCTGCTCTCTGATTTATAGTCCATAGCATTAGGAAAAACACAGTCATCATGGCCTCACTAGAACTGTGTGTCATTTATAACATTTCACATCATCCACTCTCATCTTCTGCTATCTACTGTAACCCAAACATTAGTCTAGCATTTGTGAAAAGTTTTGAAAGATGGAGGTCTGTATCTTTCATCTACAAACTGCAAATAGTTTGACAGCGTTCTGGCGTGGAACACTGAGCGCAGATGTTAAGCTCAACCTAAAGTCTGTAATAATAATATTGTTATACTTTATTAATCCCTAGATCTCTATAAGAGACCCAGCTTTACTCAAGGTCACTTGAGCAGAACACGTTTGTCTTAAATGCTTTCAGAGTCCTCGTCTCGCCTTTGATAAAGTAAGAGCTGTAATCCAACTGTTTTATGGCACCATTAGGGGTGTTGCATGAAAAGGTAGCTCCTCACACCCCAGTCTTTTCACTCAATGATACTTCATCTGGATTTCTCATTTTTGAACCTCAGCCTTTAGCGTGGCGACAGGATTATATTACAGAAAGAGCTGCAGCATAGCATCATGCAGTGTATATGTATAAGAGCTGAGGGGTTGTAATTGGAACTTCAGTGTCTCTTTCATCTTTTAGTCGGCCTCACAATTATCCTGGTCACTCACTCAGCTCATTATCTGACACTTGAGCCATTTTTTTGGATCCTAACATAAAATTATCTCCTGTCATATAGTAAATGTATCCATCAGTGTTCCCGCATCATTTGGTGTAAATAGAAATTGCTTCAGCGTGGCTGATCATACAGTGATTTTTTTTTTAATGTCTTCATTAGTGTCATTAAATAACTACTACAGTTAGCAAAGTCAGAAAAACATAGGAGACAGAAACACACAAGCTGCTTATAGATGTGTTAATTCATTACTAGTCATAAGAGAGTCAGTGGCCCAACAAGCCCTCCCTCATGTTACTTCCCATCTCTGTGGAGTCACACGAGTCCACAACTGTGGATGTGTGCAGCTTAGCAGTTTGTCCTGTTAGGACAAGTGTTAAGTGTCACTGTCTTAAGTAAGTTAAGACAGTGTTCTGCAGTAAATTCAGTGACTCATTTTCATCTGAGCAAGAAGTGTGAATTATTTGGAAGAAGCAACAATATGTTTGTGTAAAGAAATATCAGATAATCCCATGACACTGACAAACAGATAACTGAAAACATGTCATGGATTCTGAGAAGTGGAGCTGGATTCCTGGTTACAGTAGTGAGATGCTTGAATCACTCTTATGTGAAATATCTGATGAATGGCTTAGGCTAAATAAAAGAAGTAGCATTTGAAGTCGAGATAGACCCATGTACTGTTTCAACAGATATAAACAGATATGTTTTTTCTTCCTTCTCTGTTTCTCAGACGAGCTGAAGAAACAGTTGGAGATGCGGAGGAGGCAGAGGGCCGTTTATGGTGAGCTCAAGCTGACAGTGGGTGTTCCTACAAGCAGAAAAAAACCTCCACTTCCCCACATCAGCAGCTAAGCCATCCATGGATGCTTCAAACAATTAAGTAATCATATTCCAACAGTCCTTCCTTACAATATCTGAGAACCCAGGTTTACACTCTGACCTAGAATTCAGATTCAGTTGGCTCCTCAAACGTCAACTGCTGTCACAAATGGAAACTCTTTTTGATATTGAGCTCCTTTCAGAGTGGAGTGGTAAACACTGCAAGCACATTGTGGGCGCTCTTATACTGTATTGTATGTGCAACAGTTCCCACTTAAAAGCCTTTGCAGTAGACCTCAATGACTGAAGGCTCAGTGACCAAACACTGGGCAGCACAACTCTAAGGCCCCCTTCATTTACTCTGAGGACATCTGGTTGTAAAGCACACAAACATCTTCCTCCAGCTCAGTCACCAAAGGCTTTTCTTGTCATTTTGCATCCCGCATCAGAGAACACTTCACAGCAGCCTGGTATCTATCATCCAGGTCCAGGGTTTCAAAGGTTTTCTTTGAAGAAAATGCAGCATGCGTGCACAACGTAGCCATATTCCAGTAGCTTTTGGAACCAGCTTCTGACTAATACATAAAAAGACAAGAAAACATTATAACTGTATTTGTGATTTTGTCTGTTTCTAATTCCCTCTGCCCTTCTAATACTGTAGCTGTAACAAGGAATCACACAGAGGTCGAGGAGGACGTGGACCTGGTGGAAGAAAACCTGCGCGCGCACATCGAGCAAGAGAAAAAGACGTGAGTGTTTTTCCCCCCACGATCACGCTTAGATTGATTAGTCATAGCAGAGGCTTGGTTTTGTGGACTAAAATTTAATTTGTTGCTGCCAATATGTCCCGTCAGTTACAAGAGCATCATCGGTCGTCTAAAAGCTATAAGGACGGAGATTGAGCACCTGCAGCTGTTGCTGGAGAGAGCGAAGGTTAAGCTGCAGAAGGATTTTCATAAGTGGTGGAACCAGGAGGCGTCCAGCTTACAGGTGACTGCATTACCTGTGTGAGAGCATCATCCATGACATGACTGTGACAGGAGCTTGTCACAGATAATGTTTCTAACATGACATGAAGGCGTGTCTGTGCATTTATTCTTTCTTTTGTCTTCTGAACATCGGGCTCTGAGGACATGTGAGTGTGTAAGTTGATATGTGTCTCTGCACCAGTGTGACCCTCACGGCCTCTGTTCAACATCATCCTGAATGGGCCCTAGTGGGAAGATATGTAGGAGGCAAATACACAAAAACACATTTTTTTACAGAATGCCATGAGACGCAAATGAAGGCCTGGAGAGCAGCTTAGAGGCAAAGCAGCAACCGCATCACTACATAGTCTCAGTCTTAACAAAGACAACATGTTCAGGAGGTTCCACAGCAACACAGTGGGGGATCAGAAGTGAGTCAGGCTAAATAATAATTATGCGTTTGTACTTAAATACTGAGGAGACCTGCACAGTGTGGTAAAAGACAGTGTTTTTAAAAGCTTGGGGAGACAAAAGCTAGTTAAAAAATCACAAAAGATTATTAAGACAGACATTAAAAAAACCTAAATGTCTAGTCCTCTAGTCTCACACATACGGTACTGTGCTCTTAAAGGATGCTGTGCACATTTCAGAAAGAAACCACAATATTACACAGCTACATCTGACCAGCAGACTGTGCTGGCTTCTACTGTTCAGTTTTTGATCTTATGAATGAAGAACAGTATCTCACTCACATCTGAGCAAGATTTGGGAATTTATCACCGAATGACAAAGAGGAAGTCTGACAGACAGGCCTTACATCTGCAGTTTTAGTCTTCCAAGCAGACTGTTCTCCTTGCCAGTGCATATGCAACATGTTCAACTATTTATTGTTCTGTTTTTGGAAAACAACACATGTAATTGGTTAAACTTTGACTAAGAGGTATAATAGAGCTAGTGGACACAAAATAGGTTCCTTTAGTTGCATGTTGTACATAGCCACATGTGGCCCATTAGAATTTCAATATTTCATTACATTTTTCAATGATGTGATTAGGAATCTGAGCCAGAGGCCACAGGCAGAGGTTACCCAGGGTCGCCGAGTGGAACCCTGCAACCATCTTCACCTGGAACTTCACCTGGATTTGGGTGAGACACTCTCTCCAAGTTCCTGTAAAGAACTGCAGTCTCTGCTGAGCCAGTTGGTTACATACAAAAACCAGCCAAGTTCCAATGAGAAACACCTTCCCCCTCACTCACTCACTTATTGATGTTATTTTTACCTTTTCACCATCTGTGCTCGAGAAACATTTGATTAGTGCTCCACAACCTCCAGCTCCTCTGTGAGTGTTTCCATTAAACAAATATTTAAAAGGTGTTGAAAGGTAACGTCATTGGGTTTTTTCGCTTCACCAACCATGTTGATAATAGTGTCACTATAATCTGACACTCACCAGTGATTTAGTTGGTAGTTGACGACTCATGTCTGCCACAGACCTGCCGTGACAAAGGCTTGTAAAACATTCACAGACAGTCACCACAGTACTTACCCAGGCTGTGTAGACGTTCGTGTTTTCACTACTCTGACTGTACCAGTCTTTGCATTATTACCACTAGTGTCAGTGTGGCTTCAGCTTCAGACTATTGCAGACCCACTGTACGAGTTCCATATGGACATTAAGCTGTGTTGCATCCACAAATCAAGCTACAGATCTGTGGGATTATGCTTTAACAGTCTCACTCTTGTAACTTACATTAGTGCGCCTGGTCTGAGCAGTGTTGTGAGAGACGACCCAGCAGGCCGAGACCCCAGTCCAGACTGTTCCACCTCTCGTGTTCAAGATGTCAGGTCAGCCAATCGTCACCTAACCTCATATTTGTTTTCTAAAGCTTCTAGTACAGAATTATATTATATTAAACGTACTGTGAATTTCAGAACCTTTGTTCCCAAAAGCAAAAGAGAACCTCCCTCGACAGCCGCACCGGCATGGCATGATAAGTCTCTGGGTGAGAAAGCGACTGACTTCATTCCTTCATCGGAGTGGAGGTACATCATTTCTTATTCTTATTTACCAAGACATGAGATCAGTGAAGTCTGTGTATGTAATATGTATGTATATTCCATTGTGTGTACATGTCCCAACTGTGTGCCCAAATGGAAACAGTACAGTAGTAGTATATCCCATATGTTTGCAGTCGTTCTTAAATCTATACTTACAGCCAGGACCTGTAGATTTTACAGCTGTCCCGTGTTTTCTCTCCACTTGTGAATGTGGCCATAAATTTTTATTTCTTTGTGAAGTAACGTCTCCGAACTCTATTAACAAATCAAAGAGCAGGAGTCTCACTTGAACACTTGCTGAAACTACCTTTTTACAACCACAGTAAAACACTGAATGCATTACATATATACTGTGTGACTGTTCATCTTCAGCCTTGTGTAGCACAAATATACCATTATTTTAAACAGATGCTCTATGAAATGGCTGCTCCTGCTTAATGGCTTTATTTAATCTAAACTCTAGAACAGAAGCCCTTAAAATATTTCACACACACACACACACAAAGGCAACTAATAACTGGAACTGTTGTATAAGGTGCTTATTTGGTTCACACAAACAGTTTTTATATTAACATGGAGTATTTACATTTCAGGGGCCTTTCCACCACCAAGCTCACATCCTCCTCTATTCCACTGACCGGAGACCAGCAGGCTGATGCTGACATCCTGGCCTTTGTCAATGCCAGGCAAAGCCTCCTCAAGAGGACAGGTGACACACACAAAGCTAGAAATGATCCACAGACGAAACCTTCACACATGTATTTTGCATTCAACACTGGCCTCTGGTGGTGTGATGTCTTACAACATGTCACCTTCAAACAAAGCTCACATGAGCAAAGATGACTTGTTTTAGAGTTGTGTTTAATGTTGTACAGTATACAGTATGTACTAACATTTGAGCACTTGATCAGCTCCCGGTTATTAGGTGAAAAACATTTCTGATTCACATTTGCTTTTTCTGGCAGCAGTGAATGACACAACATGCTCTTACGTGGCTCTCTCTCTCTCTCTCTCACACACACACACACACACACACACACACTGTCTCTTGTCCTCTTTCTTGTCTTTTCACCCCGGTGTAGCTGCTTACTCTGGCAGACTTTGGCAAGACTGAGGTCATGTGAATGTGTGAACAGACGGAACTATGGCCAAATGAGCAGACACCAGACACGAAAACAGACTTTCTTTCTTTCTTTCTTTCTTTTGTTCCTATTAGTGCAGCTAAATTCAAAAAATAGTCATAGATTTTGACACAGTTTGAATTTGAATTCTGTCTTATTCAGATTTTTTTAAATTCTTATTTAGTCTTATTTTTCTTCCTTTTTATGTCTGATACTTTGAACTCAACAAGCCATTTGTTTTTATTTATTTCAGGCCCATTTAAGCAGTGATATAAAGTTCTGAGGAAGCTGGGAGAGGAGCGTCATCATCATCTCATTTCTTGTGCAGCCCCCTGCATCTGTCAGGTGACAGAATTGTGCTGAAAACAGATAATAGACTTTCTCTTATTTTGATGGAAAATGAATTTTTGAGGAACTGGGTCTAAAACCATACCAGTTTTCTCATGAGAAACAAGACTCTTATGCTAAACACACAACACCTCCTGTCTCACTGTCACACACACACATTTGTTGACCTCCTGGAGATGATGCCAGTGATATACCGTAACATGTAGCACTGTTACACTGTAAATCACAGCCTGCACCGGCCATTTGATCTGAACAAATGTTTTCTCAAGATATCAGAGGAAGGAGCGACAAAAGGAAACCAGTAAGCTGCAGTGTGTATTTAAGGATATCATGAATCATATTTTTTTTTATGGCGACAGTTTCAATGTGGAGCATGACAAATACAATATATTTCATATTTCTGTTTGTCTTCATTCTAAAGTTCACAAAGCTTGTAAAAAATGTTGTAAATACATGTGCAGACATACACAAAACTAGTATTTCTCTTTATGTTGCTAAATATTTAGTCAAAAATGAAGCTGCATTATAAAAAAGTAAAAGTAATAAAATGTTAAGGTCCAAAGCATTTGTAAGATGCCATAACATGTTTTACTGCAGTGCTTTTCAGTGAGGGACTTTGCCATTGCACTTGGCACAGAGAGCTACCAGCATCAATGACTGGTTTCCCAGTCCATCCTGTGCACTTGATCTGTACACAGTAGGAAGCAGTTAACATTCTAGGAGCAATCAAACTTAATTTTCTTTTTTCCTTTTATATATAAATGACTTTTTCATAGTGCTTATTTTATGATTACTCTCTTGCAAATATTATTTGTATTATGGGGCTTTCTGTGGCTTCATTTCCTTTGGAATTCAACTGGAAAATTGCTCAGGAAAATTGACTTAGTTGCTGCGTCATTAGTTAACATACTGAAAATACAGTCCATTAGTAGTGAAGTGTATTAGTTACAGTCTCTAATGAGGATTCGTCTGATGTTGTGCAACAGTTTTACTAATGAATCATCTTGTTCTTAAAACATCCATATTCAGGAACACAAGGGGGTGGAGCCTGTTCCTCCATGGAGCCTACAGAGGCCAGAATGCGTACAGTGCTTCCTTAAGAGACAGCATTTGACATTCAAATTGGTTTATGAACATTTCTTTGCATAGAGTATTGATTATTGAGTACTGAGTATTGAACTGAATGATCATTTATGGATTCTCAGTGAACATTGGTAAAATCAAATTCGATCGCTATAATTATTATTATGTATTATACCAGTGTCGATCACACCAGTCAAACTAAGCTACATTAAGTTGATTAATAACTTTGGTCTGATTAATTTACATGATCACAATGAGCCTAAATTGTGACCATCATCATTATGCCCAGTTAGTTTTGGGAGACTGATGGGAACAAATAATACGCAGTTTGTGCTGCAGGCCCTACACTTTACCATCTGTATAATCATCCCAGTGCTCCGGACATTCACTGCATCTGTCAATATCAAAAATCTAATCCAAACGTAGACACCCAGTCACCTCAGAGCTTTCGCTACACACCTGGCCAAGCAGAGACCTGTGAGCGATCGAAGAACCTGTTTGCATGTCTTTGCGTTCATTTGTTTGACAGATGACAAGCAGCTGCTCAATTTGCATCCAGGCAGAGTTGCCATGGAGAAAGAGCCTTCTTTGGACAAGTCATGGTATCTGTTATTTCTCTCACTCACGTTTGTGACTTCCTTCATGACCCTAAATAGCAATAGTATCTAATTAAGTGACTAACCCCCAACTATCGAATCACTTAACCTAGAGAGCAAGTGATTTTTCTAAGGTAGTGTTTACAGGTAGTGTTCTCAAGAAGACACAAGTAGATTAGCAAATTTCAGCCAAGTAAAGCTCTACAAAACCTACACTGTCATATACCAAACATGAGACGTGAGAGTCTAAGGAGGCAGTTGTTTCCCTCAGGGATTAGGAACAAAAAGGGAAAGAATACTGGACTTACGTGGTGATAATACTCTGTTCACTGCAGAGATTTTAATTTCAAAGGTAAGATGTGGTACAATAAGTGTGATATTTAAGCCTTAGACACCAACCTCTGAAAACATGACTGAGGTTCTCTACTATAGCTACAACCTTACTGTCTTGAGACTTCTTTCAACTCTTTGCTTTATGGCCTACAATCAAGTAATGCTTTCCACACCTCTCCAAAATGTCATCTCCTTCCTCTCCATCTGACCATAAACATGCCTGGCTTCTGAATGGGATGGAAAACATCTAATGATTGTTCCAGCAGACTTCGGTGGGTTAGAGAGATTTTAAAACCGATGAGTGTCCACACTTAATTAGACTGAATGTATATCCCCTAAAATGTCTCAAGCTGTGGCACACATCTATACTCTCTACATTTGTGGTTGTGTGAACAACTAACAGCAGTCGAGTAAAACATTAACTTTTGTTCCACCGACGAGATGCTGCCACCACTTCCTTATTAGTGGAAACCGTTGAAAGTGTGCATGCGTCCAGATGTCGCCCTAATGGAGAAGAGGAGTTGGATCACCGAGGCAACCCATAAATTACAGCGTCCCTCTGACCAATCAGAGTTAGAGCATTGAGGGGACATGTTTACACACCCAGTTAGAGTTGTCACCCCAAGACAAAGCTGAACTGTAACAAACATCCACCTACCTTTGTGTGATTGAAAACGAGCTTTTACGGCTAATAGCTGTTTCACATTTGATTCTGTCATTTCCTATTCCCTCTTTTGGAGATAAGCGCCATAATCTGTAGTGATGGACATTTTCTTTGGTGATCGTCACAACATCTGTGTTTCTCATCAAGACTTTGATTGTTAGCTGTTTTTCTGAAGTGATTAACCTCTTTTCCTGAGTTTGAGCACCACCGTTCGTGTTCTTTCTTGAGCTGGGGGAGGTTGATGGCGAGGTTCCAGGTGATTCGGGTCAAAGTGAGCTGTATAGCAGTTTTGGCTCTGGCCCACTTCACATACCTGGTGCTTGGGGCCACGATTTTCCAGATACTGGAGCGAGAGGCTGAGAGCAACAACCGCAACCACTTCCAACTGGAGAAGCTGAATTTCTTGGCTAATTATACCTGCCTGGACAGATCTGCTCTGGAGAAGTTCGTTCAGGTTCTGAATCAGTTTCTTCACAGCTCTTTAAGGAATGTGTGTTTTATAATTGCAGTGCAGATGTGTTCCAGTAGAACAGCAGACTATTCAGAATCAGTATTGTAAAATGAATCTACATTTTGTTGCATTACTTTTCATATTCAGTAAGACAAAAGATGCTAAAATACTGCACGTTGTCAAAGGTTGTGTACAAATGTGTATTGTTTTAAATCACTAAGTAAACATTGTGCTGAAAATGGCTCATTAAATATTGAGAAATTGAAAGATCAATTTTTATGATTAGGTTAGGTACATAGCAATAAACTATATTACACCAACCTGACCTAATAAATCTTCTTTCTGTGTGTGTGTGTGTGTGTAGGTGATTTTGGATGCCTGGGAAAAGGGAGTGAATCCCTCAGGCAACTCAACCAACCCCAGTAACTGGGATTTCAGTAGCTCCTTCTTTTTTGCAGGGACAGTAGTCACAACTATAGGTGAGCATTTTTACATATTCATAATTTTAACAGTCGATTACAGTTGAAGCTACTGACTTTTCATAATCTGCTTTACAGGTTATGGCAATCTCTCCCCTAGCACTGTGTCTGGCCAAGTGTTTTGTGTGTTTTACGCGCTCTGCGGCATCCCACTGAACCTAGCCTTTCTCAAACAGCTAGGGAAGTGTCTCACCATCCATCTGGGTCGACTGGAGAAGGGGGTGGTTGCAGTTGTTCCACACAAGGTACAGATGTTTGTCCAATAGTCACAGAATCACAGAAATCATTTAGAGATCACTTTCATTAAAACAATAACTGAAATATTACCATTTTACTTTTTATCTGTTAACCTCTTACATAGAACACAGCACCACCAGAAGTCTTGTTGTCTAAGTGGGTGCTGTGATATTGATTGTTCAAACAATTAATCTATGCAAATGACTGGTATGGCATTGGGTTTTTGTTAGAACGTTAATAATAATGATTGATAATTGACAGCTGTCAGACAGTACATATTGGAGGTAACCACTGGTGTAGTGAGCAACACACAGACAGGTCAGTGAAGGAAAACAGCGGTTGTGAGAAGCATTGGAAGGAAAACGACATCACTAGCAGCCTCCACAGAGTGGGACAGTAGGTATCACAATCCCATTGCAGGTCCATACAACAGGATGCAAATCTTTTATGAGCAGGAAGAACTGGAAAGCCAGATTGGAATTTGATAGTAAAGAAAGGTAAAGAGATAAGTTCTGGAACAAAGCTTCATGGGCTGCTTCTGTGTTTTGGGTCTGTGTTTCATTTGTTAAAAAAACTGCAATAAACTTGTTGGTGCCCCTTTTCCAAGTGCAACGAATGCCTGTGAACATGCTCTAAATGCAGTGTAACAGGGAGAGAGAGCTAGGAAGCCAGTTAGTTACAGTGCATGCTGCGTTTCTAGTTCAAGTCCAACCGAAGATCTTTTGCTTTCCATTGTAAGTCTATCAAAATAAATAAAAACCCCTAAATGTCATGTAACCTGTGTTTTTTATTATTAGCAAACAGTTGAGGTTGTGGCTGTGAGTTTATTCGTCATCACTGGCAGCCTGCTGTTTTTGCTCATCCCCCCTCTGCTGTTCAGTTATGTGGAAGACTGGACATTCGGTGAGGGCTTCTATTTCGCTTTCATCACCATCAGCACCATTGGTTTCGGAGATTATGTGGTGGGTGAGTAGAGCACACAAACAAGCATCAATGTGTTGGGAGGATCCCAGCGGTCACCTCTGTCAAATGAAATTGCATCTTTACGAACTTTAATATAATATATAAAAATGTATTTAATAATATGTTTTTTTCTATTTCACATATATTATGTGCTGTGTGAGGCAGGTACACATTTAAACTGTGATCATTAAAAATTAATGTGTATTGTAATTATAATTTCTCTTATTATTTTCTAACAAGGTTATTCAATTCTTGTAGGGAGTGACCCAGGCAAGGAGTACATCTCTCTGTATCGTAGCCTTGCATGCGTATGGATCATCTTTGCCTTGGCTTGGCTTTCTCTTATCCTCAACATGGGAGCCAAAATAATAGAGCATGTGGTTGTCCTGACTCACCCAGACTTAAATAAACAAGAGGAGGAAGAGGACGTGTGATCACATAGCTAACAGTGGGATGTAGATGGGACTTTCATCACGTACTGTAATATTCACTAGGTAGATGTTTCTCTACTGTATATTCACTAACATGCTGTAAACTGTTTTTGTCTGTACATCATTTATTCTGTGCTGGTAAACCAGAAAAAAACTTTATAGGTCTTTGTTTTAAATGTCTTTGTATGAAAATGTGTTGTATTTTTTGTACTTTTGTTTATATATTATATATTGGATGATAACCAACTTTGAGTTGTGAGACATGAGTTATTATTGCTTTTGTTTAATGTCATCTTTGTAGTGTTTGATGTGTGTCTGTGAGTCCACATTTGCATTTGTGTGCTGATTAATGAGTGAAACTCAGAAAACCAGTTTTGTGAACATAGCCTCATAGACAGTGGTTCATTTTGGGAAGAAAGCCCTTCAATTGACCTTCTTACCCATGGTCCTCTCCCACAGCCCAGCCTCTTCTGGTGTCTCTCCTTCTCATGGTATTCCACTAGATTTGCATGGCAGGCCAATGGAGTGATTGGAACAGTGGTGCAGGTGGAAGTTCATTTGCCTGCAATGCTTGGAAAGACGAGAAGCTAAGCAAGTAAATACTTAGTCGTTAGCTTGGCTGCTGAGATTGAGACGCTGAGCTTGCCTGGAATCCAAAGTTCTACCAGGGAGCCAAGATGGGAATAAAGGAGGTGTTCAGTTTGGCCCGGGTACCCTCCATCCTTATGCTCGGGGTGGTTTACGTGACCTACGTGCTGATTGGTGGACTGATTTTCTGGAAACTGGAAGGAAATCTCGGACGCAAGGATGTCAGTGTTTTACTGCTGAACAAAAAAATGCTGCTTACAAAGTACACCTGTCTGGACCCAGACGGCCTGGAGGCACTGGTTCAGGTGAGGCACAGAAACGCAGGACATGCAGTTCCATCCAATAGACTTCCATGTCATTTCTTTTTTGAAATGATAACACAGGCAGCGTGTTACAGGTGTGAGCACACATCCCACGTACCTGTAACTTGTAACATGTAAATGTGAGGGGAGCATTTCACAGAAAATGTTGCTGAATCCTAATAGTGTCTATATTTGTAAAAATGTTTTGCATAAACCAACATAGAGGCCACATATTTACACATAACCGCAATTCTAGTTGTTTTAAATGTTCATATTTCTGAATGAGAAAATGACCCTAACCCACCGATATCCACTACCAGTCAAAAGTTTTGACACACGTAGAAATGAACATGTTTTTGAAAGAAAAATATTTTATGTTAAATTGATCAGAAATACAGTGTAGACAATGTGAATATTGTAAATGACTAGTGTACAGTAGCTGGAAACAGTTTTTAATAATATTATATTAATATTAATAAATGTACTATCCTATCATCAGCAAACATTAGTACTGTCTTCTAGCACGTTGTTTGCTAGTGCAAACATATTCATTTAAAAATAGAAGTGATCATTAGAAACCAATGATAACACAGCTGATAACATGAATGTTTTTTATGAAAACATGGTATTTACTGTGTGTGTCCAAACGTTTGACTGGTACTATACAGCATGATGAGTTTCATTATTTGACTTTATCTGTGATGACCAGTGAAGGTACTTTAAGTAGAAATTAGTTAAAATGCTACATGTAACATATACAGATCTGGGCCACTGCAAAATGATCAGTTTCTCTGATTTTGCTATGTAAATGCAATTTTTATGTTTGAGTAAAATTAACATTTTCGTTTGTGTAGCACTTTTATAGCATGGTGTTCCTACATTTCTTAAGTACTGACTAGTGGGACATAGTTTCACCAGATGGCAACATTGAGCAACACAAGTACCGCTGGTGATAATTCTTTTAAACATTTATTTATTCAGGACAATTTCACTCGGCGGCTACCTCTCCTACAGGAACACACTAGTCAAATTAGACTTAAAGACACATTGGAGCAGTTAGGATGAAGGGCCTTGTATAAGGGAACCATGGTGGTGTTGATGAGGGAGGTGTAAGCACAGCTTTTCCCTTCTCCCAGCCAGATTCAATTCTGCCAGTTTAGGAAATTGAACTGGTCAAACTCCTACTTCTCGATTAGGCAACACCACAAATTTAATTCAATGGAACCCATAAACACAGCAAATATAAAAGTGCTCTTTGACATCTTGGCTTTATGTGGCAAACACGCAGCTTACTCCATGCAAATACCAGCTTGTCCAGCCTTTCAGCAACAGCACAAACTACTTTGCCTATGGAACTTGCACTGAGTTCGTTTACACAGAGGCAAAGGTGTGCCATATTTTACTTGGAAACAGATGAGTTGATTTATGCATTTATTTAATTTTAATCTTGAAATAGATTCAACAGCAAAGCACAAGGTAGTAAAGGTAAGCAGATAGTTGATTGTTAATTACCCAGGTAAGAACAACACTGAAGTAAACCCCAGACTGGAGAACTGAGTTAGCACATCCATATCAGTGAGATATGTTGTATGCGTTTAGCTTTTCACCAACACTGAGTAGCCATCAGCACGTTACAGTGATTAATCAGAGACATGCTCAGATTTGCCTCTCAAGAAGATGCTCCTGTGTGACAATTTGAACTAAATACAAACCCAGTATCTGATGGACATCATTGTGCCAACCGTCTTGTCTGCCAATTGTTAGATTTGAATGTGTTAAAAGTGAAGGCAGGTCATAGAGATGTTACACATGCCTACTCGCTACATATTGAGACATTATGAAGATATGAAAACTGTGTTATGCCTCTTAACATAAAACATGCTACGTGTCTCAGACTGTTGATGGAGATGAAGTCTTTTGATGTGTTTCTTGTATCAATATACTTTAAGCGAAGAGTTCATTTATTTTTTTTATATTACATTATTATCCATTTATAAAAGGACTTTTAAAAAAAAGATTACAAAAAAATGCTGAAATTATACTGAAATGTATGCACACACAGAAGACACTGAGCAAATAGTGACTGCCACCTTGTGTCACAGGACCTCAGTAGTGTGTATTGATTTATCTGGTTCGGTTTTGGAACAGCAATGACATTTATCTGTTTCTGCAGCAAAACACGACCTTTCAAGACATTGCTGATAACCAATAACTGTGTTAGGGACCGAATGGATTGAGGATTAAAAATGCGCTCTCTATTAATCATAATCGCAACAGTTTTGGTAATTGTAAAAGAAAAGTATTTATTTGTTTTTGCAAATGAGCTCTTCAAGTGTGAGTCCTGAGGTCTGAGCGAGGTCTGTGGGAAATGACGTGGTTTTGTTTTACCTTGACCATGTAGTTTGTCATTTTAATTTGTTTTTCAGTTGGTTCAAGATTCGTCAAAGATGGGCCTAAGTTTGAAAAGCAACAACACCGCGGCCGGCTTCTGGAAGTTCACCAGCTCAGCTGTGTTTGCTGCAACTGTGGTCACAACTATAGGTCAACACTTTTTTAAATCGTGTTGCACAACAATTCTAGTCAACATAACTGTTCTCAGTGTGCTGATTTCAACCTGACCAGCAACCCATAAGTTATTTTTGGTGTTTTGTAACTGAAACTGAATTTGACATAAACATTCAACACCAAACATCAAACTTTGTATTCTTCTCACTGTGACACTTGTCATATAATACAGCTCTGAACAAATTAAATGAAACTGAAAAGAGTCGCCCCTCATTTTTCCACCACAATTTCCAGAGAAACTAACAGCTTACGATTTCACAGGTTACGGGAACCAGTGTCCCACCTCTACAGCTGGACAGATTTTCTGTGTGTTCTTCGCACTATTTGGTATCCCACTCAACGTGGTGGTGCTCAACAGAGTGGGCAAGTACATGCTGGTTATAGAACGGAACATCTCTGACTTCATGCAGGGGAAGACCGGGCGAAGGGTGAGGAGATTTAATTTAATCATCTCATCCAACATCTAAATACTGTATGTTTAGGAGCTCTCTAGAATTTATCATCTTCCTCACATGGGGGGAAGGATCCTGTGGAATGTGACTAACATGACCGCTCCCCTGTCTCACATCTCAATGCAGAAGTGTGCTCGCTTTTTTGTCCACCTGGTGTCTTACCTCTCTGGAACAGCTCTGTTCTTCATTATGCCCATGATCGTATTCCAACAAGAAGAGGGCTGGACCTTCTCCCAGGCAATCTACTACTGCTTTATCACCCTTAGCACAATTGGCTTTGGAGATTTTGTGGCAGGTACAGCAAAAGGTACACTCAGCAGCATCTGAGTGTCAAGACCATACGCTTGCATTTTCCTGTTTGCACCTTCAGTGCATTTTGAATGTTTGCAATAAATGAGCCTCTCCTTTACAGACAGCAATCCAGACAAACAGTATCCAGATTGGTACAGCGTCCTCATGGCCTCGTGGATTTTCTTCGGCATGGCCTGGCTGGCCCTGGTGATCAACCACTCCATCGACATCCTGGAGCGGCTCAACACCCACTTAAAACAGCGGTTTGGTAAAGAGAAGAAGGGGCAAGAGTCTGGCAGCACCGAGGGTGAGAACCCCGAAACACAGGTTGAGGAGGAAGATGAGCTTAAAAGACCTCCAATAAGTCAGCAATCTACAAATTAAGGTGAAGGTGATTCGGATTGGAGACCTACATAATAGAAATATTGGGCATCGGAATCTGGAAACAGGTATAAATCATGGAATATGTGTAGGCCGTGGCAGGATGTGTGTGTGTGTGTGTGTGTGTGTGTGTGTGTGTGTGTGTGTGTGTGTGTGTGTGTGTGTGTGTGTGTGTGT
>JAUYWH010000004.1:16444806-16469342 GCA_034779795.1 Ctenopoma multispine
TGTGTGTGTGTGTGTGTGTGTGTGTGTGTGTGTGTGTGTGTGTGTGTGTGTGTGTGTGTGTGTGTGTGTGAGTTGTAAAACAGCAAATGTTGAGCATCTGTGATGATATAATATGTGACTATTTTATAGTTGGCCAGTTTTGATCCTTCTCTTTCTAAGTGCAGCTGAATATTGACTCATTTTTGTTGAGTCGGGGTTTATCTGTAGTCTCTTAGTGCTTTAATTTCTAACTTGTAAAGAAGTTGTAATCTACATGGAAAAAATTAGGAGAGAGTTGAAGTTAAGCTACTGGGACAACACTTTGCTTTGTATACATGTGAAGGGATGAATGGTCAGTGGAAAATACAGGTTTCTTTCTGTTGATCTTTGTCCTGTCACCCCACTCACTCATTTGCCAAGTCAGTGGCATGTTGCAGATGAGCCATGGAAGTGGTTGTGCATCATCATTTATATCTCTACTGATGCCAAGAGGATAACTGATATCTGAATAAACATAGTGCTGGAAGCTGAGAGGAGTTTCACAGTTCACTGTTTTTCAAGTATGTATTAAAACAACAGCCAGGTACGACCAGTAAGTAAGAACAGTGAAACTGTTTTTGCTGACTATGGTCATTTCTCTTCATCCATGGTGCTTTTTTTGTGCAAGAAATATTTTGACTTTTTTATCTGACCCTATTATCACCACGTCTAGTAGGTGAATGCACAGTTGAAGGATAATAATGGGGAAGAAAAAGGAATTTATCAACTTAATTTGTCTAACTCAGAATCCTGAAGCATATTATTAACATATAAACTTTATTATGCAATTTTGCTCAAAAGAAGAACTGTACATTTTCTCCCCCATCATCCCTCCGATCTCCTTCCAAGATGGATAGTTTTAATGTCCGATATAATGAGGAAGGATGAGCACAGAAAGAAGAAACAATGCTGATGTGGGCACCTGGCTGTTGTTTTAAGATGCACATTGAAAAAAAACTGTGAAGCTAACCTTTAACTTTCAATGATCTGATAAAGAAACCAAAGTGGAGAAGTCAGAACCCAGATCAATCCATGTAATCAGACCCCTGCTTCCTATTTAGCTGGCTGTGTTTAATTTGTGTAAAAAATGTTAAAACACAATGTTGTCTTTTTAATCTTCTGTTTTATTGACGTCCTAGAAGAGCACAGCTCACTGGTACCGTTCATCTGTGCTGAAGTTAGCTCTATATCCACTAGGTGGTGTTACTATACCAATACTGGAGAAAATAAGCATTTAAACCAAAGTCAAAGCAACAAATATGTTATGTATATTGAATCTATTGAGCAGTGCTGTCATCAAATTGTTCTTCACAATTAATATACTTTTACATTTTAATGTCAAAGTGTAAACCCACACTGCAGTAATACTAATAAAACTGTTACTGGCTGATGTAATCTCTTGTACTTTTACATCACTGAATAAATGTCTACAGTGGATCATTTCAATATGTGTTTTTGTTTAGCAGTCTGCTTCTTTTGACAATGGCCCCAGCAGTGGAATCGCACAATGCCAAGCTAGAAAACGCTTGTTGGAGCTCATATATCACAGAGGAAGTAAGACAACACTGAGGAGGAGTGAATGACAAAGACAGACATAAAGCAGTGGGGACGAGAGAATGGAAACTGAGAGTCCTGGAGAGATGGATCACGAGGTGAGCGAGGTGAAGCCAGAGAAAATCATTAGGCGAGGGTATTTGAGGACAGAAGACAGCAGAATAAGGCAGTAATAATGCTATTTTGTTCAGTGCTTTGGTGTTTGGTATGGTTACTGGGAAGGTGAAAATGACATGAAAATAAGTGTGTGACCGGGTACGACAAAATCCCACATACCTGTTTGGCCACGGTTCAATGAGGACTCAATATGTGTGAGGAGCCCGGTGCCTCTCGTTTGCTGCTGCTTAATCAACCAGTAGTTTAGCAAGCAAACCGTCTATATTTGGACAAGACACCAAAATCGAGGAGCCAACTACAGCATGTGAGCTTTGGATTTCAGCCATGTTGTCATTCATCAATCATCTTTATTTGATTATTCACTCCTGTAGGGACATGGCCACAAGCTCTGGATCTCACAGCTAAACTAAATGTCATGTTCAGTGGACAACGCAGAAACACTCGGCGTAAGACTGAGTAAAGGTGAGGTTATATCATCAGCCACATGGGCTTTAGCTTTTCTTAACTTTGACCAACCTGGATTCAGTTTCTAACCTGCTAACATGAGGATGCCAGTGATGTATTTTTTTGTTATGGACGAATCTCATGAAAAACACCACTAAACTAAATAAATTCAAGCAAATCTGCATTATGTAAAACCAAGAGCGAAACGTATCTACAGTGTGAAGACAAACAGTGCAGAACGTAGCAGCGTATAGAAGAGCACAGTGGAGCAGGGAGAGAGTAGATGGGCGGAGCAGAGTGGATGGATTTCTAGCATTAAGTTACACACTTTAGCTTTAAGTGAAATTAGTAAAAACACATCAGTGAAAGTTTCTTGTCCCACAAACATCATCTTGTTCTGTAAAATCTCACTAGCACATGAAATCTTTATTAATTCACAGGATAAATTAGTCCCACAAAAAAAGTTGTTTCATACTGTTTAAGTAATGTTTGCTAAAAAAAAAAAATACAGTGCACAGCTACATGACCTTTGTTTAGTTTTATGTGGGATACTGCTCCAAGCTGGGTGCAGGGATGCAGCTAATAATCCAGTGTTAATTTATCTGCAACATACAGTTTTAGTGTTGTTGTTTTTTTAATCAGACCTGCAAACTAAGCCTTTTTTTTGATTGTGTAGTAATAGAAGAGAAAAGGGTGTGAAGCTATTTCTACATGCCTAAGTACTAAAATGTTGCAATATTCAAAATAAAATGACTAAATATCAAGATTGATCAACATGTGGTTTTGGGGCGACTAACTAACTAACAACTTTGTTGCAAACGCTGTAAACTATATGTAAAATACTTGAAATGCTGTATATAGGTGAGTCTAAAGGTGCCTCACAAAGTGAGCAACTCTTTCAAGTGCTAAAAATGTGTCATGCCGATGTACAGCACAGATAGAGAGAAATGCATCTCAACCAACCAGTAGCACATAGAAAGTGAGGGGAGGCCGCTGACCCATATCTACACCTTGCTAGCAGAAGATTCATTTCTGTGGTTATTAATCATTGACAAGCAAAAAATCTGCTCTGTCTATCTGGAGACCGAGAAACAGTTGAGATAAGTGTGGGAGATAAGGCAGAAGTAGGGCTGCAATTTCTGCTGCAAAGGACCCGTGCTTTGGCGTGATAGGTCTAAAGTGGCGAGCAGTAAAACATTATCGATACAGGCCTGGAATGATCCTGGTTCAGATACATCCTGAGGATAAGGCTGACTAAATCACAGGTTTCCATACATTCTCGTCATCCACATCTGGCTCTAGCAGTCTACTGATATGTTTGCCTTATGCGTGTCCCCTCTCCATCCCACTCATTGGACCTGAACTGCCTGTTGAGAGCCAATGGGGGGACAACAGGCACATCCAGCCTCTCTTGCCTCCTCCTCCTCACCCGGCTCTGTCTCTCAGTGACACACTTAACGTAGCCTCTCTTAACCTCCCCTCTCCCCGTTTTCTGTGACTCACACAGATCCGCCTCTGTGTTTGTGTGCATTTTCTGAACCTAACTGATTGAGCGGGTCCTTCTTGTTTACTTTCCCTTATGATGCATCGACTGCGCCTCACACACACACGCACATCCCAACAATTACCGTAATCACAGATAGGCTTTTGCTGAGTCCACAGCAGTAGGCAAATGCTGCCACAGGAACTGTGATGCAAAGATGGAGTCAGAAAGGTTAGCATGAGGGCAGAAAAGCTGGTGGCACAACACAACAGATGTGGTCTGATTACTATAACTAGTAGTATCTGCCCAAACTATTCCACCACACATTTTGCAGTCTTGTTGCATTCTCTTCTGTGACATCGCCTGCAGCTACAACATGAACATCACAGCAGGTTGTGAGAAGGCGGAATACACACTGAAAACACATGTTTGCGCACTGAGACACTGAAAAGACACGTGTGGGTCTACCTGCATGTATTTGTGTGTCGGGGCCACATGTGAGCTCCACTGTGTTTTTGTCTTTATCGTTGTATCTGCGTGCCTCCACAAGGACATATGAAAAATGTGCCATCGTGAACATAAGAGAACAGGATGTTTGCCAGCAAAAGAAAAAAAAGAAAGAAAAAAGCACCTACTTAACAAACACATGGGACCAAGCAGCAAGGTCACACAAACTGTCTGAATAACAACAGAGCAGACAGATAATAATCCGAGGCCACGGCGACCTGCCCAAAACACTGCGACGGTTCACCTTCGCCTAAGTACTAATTAACAGCACACACATGCCAAAACACGTCTGTGTGTATACACGCTGAGGTGAGAGCCAGCCACACAGTGTACACCTGTCCACTCCCATCTGTTTACCTCAACAGAAAATCAGGAGTGTACTTTTTGTATTGAGGTAACTTTTTGTGGGCCACAGATGTATACTTTCAAATCGACTTCACCTTAATACATTATAATTTAATTTCTTAAGTATACTTGAAGACATAAACTTGCTGTGTACTTTTTTTTTCATAAGGGAGACAAGTATATTTCTCATTAAGTCTTTCAGATGCAACATCTCGAGGCAGCAGGTGTCAAGGTTGTATTTAGGCAACACACTGCTTTTAGCAAGGCGTTTAGCAGGCATACAATGACAATGCTAAAATGTTTCTCCACTTAAAGGTCAGCAGGTAAATGTGTTACGGTTGCCACACAGACACCAGCTGAGGCTAGTGGGAATGTCAGTTTGAAGGTATTTCTTTTCATAAATCAACACACTGATCAAGACCTGAAAAAACTAATTGATTAGATGATCAATTATTTAATTAAATAATGAATTAAGATAATAATAAAAAGATTAATCAAATGACAACATCATAGGGCCTAGAAAAAGTCAGGGGATCACCAGTTTTACTGGGTTACTGCATGGGGATCATGAAAATCTACAAATAAAATCATGTCACTCCACAAAAACAGTTGTTCAGCCAGTGTCAGAGAGATTAAAGAAAAGAGAAACTTCTGTACAAGCTGCTGTACTGTACTGTTCTACTGACTGTACTAAACATCAGCATTTTGCTGCAGTCACTCTCTATGTAAAAAGAATGGCTGCTGCTCTGAGCTTTAACGGAACGTGACATGCAGTACATTATAATGACCTGTTTTTGAGTCACACAGGCGACTACAATTTCTAGATTACAGTACAACAAAGTTGGCCTTGAGATGTCAGAAGGTGCAACAAGCACAAATTTCCTCTTTCTGGGAGGTTAATTGAGCTGAATCTCTGGCCTGATTGCACACGTCCTCTGATAACTCAGAACATGAGTGAGTGTCACAGAGGCCGTGGAGCATGGACACAAAGGTAACTTTTGTTCAAGCCTGTCACTCTGAGTTTATCAAAGTCAACCTGTGGCTTTATGTCAATATTTAATCAACTTAATTTCAAATAAAACATATTAACATTCAACGACTTCACCGATTTTCAGCTTGCTTTCTTTGGTTTTGGTTTGGGTTGTGTGTGTACATGAATGGTATCAAACTCCCCTCTGCCTTCCATACAATGAAATATACAACTGGAAGAAAAACTTCTCCTGATGATGTCACCTGGAGGAGTTTTTTAGTTCAGATGACATCATCTGTTTGGAGTTCTTCTGTACGGTGCACATGCTCATGATTTCTTGACTTGAAGAAGAGAGATCTTTGATGATAACGCAGTACTCAGTTTTGCTAAGCTAACCTCTAAACCAGCTTTGACCAGGGTGCAGTACATTGGACTGGTTAAAACAAGAGAAGGAAAATCTGACCTTGTCACAAGCTTCCAAGCTTCTTGAAGCATGCACCACAAAGTGACTTCAGACCAGCTGACATATCTTTACGTAATTGTCACCCTGGTTACCAGAAACAATTAAAAGCCCATATGACTGATTAAACGCTTTTATTACTGGGAGTTTATTGTTAGTATATCGCTTGCAAGCTGTTTTATTAGGCCTGCTAGTAAATGTTAAAACAACTGAAGCAACTAGTGAGCAGCTAATAGTTTACAGAAGATACAGTGCTGTGTGCTGATCAGCTACAATACTGCTACTGTAACATTACAGAACACTACAACATTATTTTTCTCCTGTCACCCTCACTGACCTCAGGTCAAACAGCTCTTTCATGCCCTAGATGCTGTATGTCCTCACACAAATGATTGTAAAACATATACAGACAAGATACAGTGGATGAGTTCTCAGCCTGCAGGCCCACATGTTCATGCCTATTTCAGAGTGAAGGGCAAAGATTTGTAAAGACATATGCTGAATTACAGTAACTGTTCTTGTAAAGTTAACTATTAACAGTCAGACTGTAATATGTAACTTGCATGGTTATGGTTAATGTTGAATGAAAGCTTTGTTATCGGCTTTCTGTGACGTATAAAACGCAGTGGTTAATGCATGGCTGATTTATTTTTTGCTTTAATACAATGAGGTTTTAAGAGCATTTCATAAAACCAAAGGTCAGATATTCTATAAATCCCCCTTATTGAAAAGCTGGGGCTTTCTTTAAAGTGTAATAGAAACTCAGATCTGATGATTTGTAAATTTGCTTGAACCTTTATTTATCTAAAAAAAAAAGTACAAAGAGCATTTTTACTGGAAAATGTAACTGTATCTTTTAGATTTAAGCAAAGTTAGAGTTTGATGCTCAACTCACAATAAGAAACTAGCACTGAATCATATTTACCACTGTGCTGCATCACATTTCCTTTTAATGACACTTTTAAATCATTTGTTTCTAAGGAAGCTAACTGTTGCAGTTTTGACCATTGTTGCTGGGTATAAGCCTACAGCTGCTCAGTCCGTGGTCGCTGCTGTCTGAACACCATACGTTTTCAACAGGAGACAGATGTGGACTGCAGGCAGGGCAGCCAAGCACACGCACTTTGTGTCTATGTGCAGAGTGAGGCCTGGCCTTGTCCTGCTGAAATATCCACTGACTTCCCAGGAAAAGACGTTGCCTAACTGGCAGCATGTGTCTCTCTAAGTGTTCACTGTACCCCTCTGCATCAGTCAGATGCTGGCTTTGACACACTTCATTGGTAAAAGTCTTTTTTCGAGTCTGTCGCAGCATTAAACTCAAAATGTGTTCATTTTTACATGAAAACAATTTAAATCTTTTCTGTCAGCAAAATAAAAGTTCAAGTTAATTAGTTTTTACTGCATTTAGAAAAAGTTTTTTGCATTTGACCTATGAAAAACGTTTTTAATCCTTTAGTTAAAATAAATTAAAATCAAAATTGGATGAAATTGATGAATTTTGTTGGCAAAGTTATGCTTATTTCAGTAAGTAAAGAGTAATTAGTGTAATCTTGCTATCAAACAGATTGGACCCAGTGATAAAGGTTCGAGATAATGGAGGTAAACTTTGGACTCTGATATGATGTGAAGTGTGTTTCGACTCTGCGAGCTGGTTCCGGGATTTCTGTGCCTTTCATTGCACTGGAAACTCTAATCTTTGTTTTGGGAACAGTTGAGCTGGAAAAGTAACTATTACTGTGGAATCAGAGGTTGTACCACCAGGCAATGGCATGCTGTTGCTCATCCACTGCATTTCCTCTCTGGCTTACAGCCTCTATGCGGCTCAGACAAGCCTCTGCACGAGAAGAGAGCAGCAGTATAAACAACATGTGGCGTTTACTCAGCAGTTCCTCTTCCCTGCTTCAAACATCCCAGACCAGCGTTTTAGAGAGAGTTTTTTTTGTACTATAAAATGAATCAGTGATGTCTGAAAAGTGCAGCACCTTATCGTTATCCAATTTTCCCAGAGAGCACGCTGTGAAAAGACGTGATTTTCCATTGACATTGTTCAAGGAAACAGCACAGCCTGGTTACTAGGTGCAGTGTACATATTCAGTGCTTCATTCACTGACCTTCTGTGTGTTGTTATGTTGTCACAACACTTGTCCTTCAAACGACCACAATTGAATATGTTAAAGAATTGAATGCCACTGTAAGAACTTGGTAACATTCACATGTGAGATGCTTCTAAAACCAAAATACTGTATTAGAAAAACTGGCCTTGTGTCTGGAGACTATAGTTCCATCACCTAATGGAAAGGTATTAAGTCTGACATGTGTCCTGCAGAGTCATGTGCCACTAAATGTCACTAAATGCCATTACTGGCAATGGCAGTGCGTGCATTGCTTTATACCAACAACCCTTTGATTGCACTGTGTCATATTTTATAGATACAATGAGATGAACATGGGAGTGATTTCTTTCTCATCAAGATATATTAAAACGGATTTAATACTAATTCTACATTCCTTAATTATTGTTTCAGTTGTATATTGCCTGTCCTTCTTGTCAGTCAAGTTAAGGGGTCCTGCATTGATTTGATGTTGCACTTCCGTGAAGTCGTGAACTGATTTCTGAAAGTGTATATTTGTTATGCTGTGTTCTTGTCATGTTGGCAGAATGGAAACAGTTTCTACAGAGATGATGGGAGCGTTCACACAGCTGCCAGTTGCGTTATTTATCTATTAAGCAATTTTAATAATTGTAAAGACAGTGTTATCAGTGTTATCTGTGATTTTGTAATATGTTATGTTTACACTTTGACAATGTGGAAATTCCTGAGGTCAGATCTCTGGTGAATAAGTAGGAGTTTGATATGAAAGTGTTTTCACACTCGACTGATCGTAATAATGGTTTCATCAACACTGCATGAATGCAGCATTACACCTACAGTAGCAGAATACAGAATTGAAACCTACTGTATTAGATCCATGTCTGGTACAGTGAACGACCCATTCTTTCTCTGTCCAGCCACCCAGGTCCTAACACAGGCTGCTCATTAGTCTGTGAACCCTGATGGTAAATCAGGACGTTTTTCTCAGATTTCAGAAAGCTTCTGCAGAGCCACAACACACATCTCTGAGCTGTTTCCACTGGCTTATTAGTGTTCACTGTGATGACTAAATGGATCTTAGTATCGTAGTGTGTCAAATTAGTGCGAGTGCTCCTTTGTGATCTGTTTAAGAGCATTTCTTTATGTCAGACTTAATATCCATAGGCCTCATGTCCCTGTCTCCTTCGTAGTGCAGCCATCGTCTGCAACAAACAAAGCCCCACGCAATAAACTGAAACGAGCTGCAGCCTGACATTGTACATTTTTTTGTCTGAATGAATCGGCCTCATTGTCTTAACAAAAGTCACGTTGTCAGTGATACTGAAACAGCGACTGTGTTACATTTGACTGTAATCAATAAAGAATCCTGTATTGGTAGCTTCGCACACAGTACACAGTGTTAATATCTCGTGGGGACTTCCAGTTGATATTTTTGTCACAGTTGCATCTGAAGTGTCATGTTAAAACACTCGATGACAGAGAGAATGTGTTGAATGGGTGCACAGCGACAAAAACATTATGTACTGTACTATTTATACTATTTATATACTGTACTATTAACATTTGTCCAGTATGCTATATCACAATAGTTTTACAGGATTCAGGATTTTGCATGGTGAGCAAACAGGTTCAGTGGTTTTGACTTTCACAGAAAATAAAGCTCAACAGCAGATTGAGCAATCTGACTCAGTGTAATGCTGCAAGCTAACCTGCATATTTAACTCTATCCGTTTAGTTTCTTTATATAGCACCAAATCACAACAGAAGACACTTTACAGTAAAAAGACCTTACAAAATATAACTTTATACAGACTTATAGAGAAAACCCAACAAACCCACTTGAGAAAGCACTAGCAGGTGAGGGAAAAATCCTCTTTAACAGGAGAAACCTCCAGCAGAACCAGGCTCAGGGTGGGCGGCCATCTGCCTCGACCGGTTCGGTAGAATGTTCTATACTGAAATAAAGAAATAAAGTATAAGTAAGTAAATTTGCAAAAATCAGTTGCTAAATTAGTATTTAGAGGTTGATTAATGAACATTATTGTTTGTAGTCCCTGGTGTACTTTAAAGACAGACACAGTGTTCCCAATTATTCATTATTACTTGAATTTCCTGTTGAACCATGGTAATTATGTTAGTGTGCGCTGAAACAAAACTTGTTATTCACACACAGACCACTCAGAGGTCTTACAATTAATCTGATTGTGCATCTGCATGTTTAGGAAGACATAAAGATCCACGCTCAGAAGAAAACACACCCCTACCAGAAGCGAATTGGCTGCTGGCTGATTGTGCAGGTTTCCTTTCCCACTGAGGAGCTCAGAACGAGCCGCAGCACAAACACAAAACAATGGGACTAGGAAGCAGTTCCTCAGTCATTTCACACGGTCAATCACTGCACACGCTAAAAATAATCCCTCACGAATGAACGTTATTTAATACGACAAAAAAAAAACAGGAAGAGCGTGTTATAAACAGACATTTCAGCGATTTCACTTTACACTTCCATTTATTAAGGCTTTAAGTTTTACCTCCACTAATTGGGAGCTAGAGATTCTTGTTCCTCCACTCTCTGTGTTCTCGGAGGTGCATGGACACTACCAAGTAGCTGCTACACCTGTTCCAGCTTTTACAGGAATTTCATTGTTGCTTTTTTTTGTTTGTTTTTTTTTGCTCCCCAGAAAAGATCCTCAGCTGTGAAAGAATAAGCACTTCTTGGAGGTGCATTCTCTTACTGGGCTTCTAGAAACAGACTTTTACACGTGAGCAGTGTACCTGTGATGTACTCTTGTCTATAATGACTGTTCTGTGCATAATATTTGATAAAAGATAAGATATTAGTGTTTTTAAGTGATTTTTTTGCAGGTTACAGTGTTTTTAGTAACAGAAGATGACTTAAAAGAGTTTCTCCTCATTTGAAACGTGATATTAGTCACTAAATGAAACATGAACACTGTGTTATCTGATGCAGCTCGTCCGGTTGTCTTATCTGGACTGTATGAGACTCCGGAAGTCCCCTCGTGTCCCAAAGGGCCTTTCACTAGACCACCACAATGGCCTTCAGCCTCTCCACTGTACAGTATGTGGTATCAATGACCATCTGCTGATTGGGCCAAAGAGACATTTAGTATAGATTCATCTCTTTAGATTTACTGACGTCAAAACCAGTAGACTGCATTCTTTATCTTTATCTTAACTATACTCCTTAACATGCTTAGCAAGTGATACACATCTGATTCACAAGCCAAAAACTCTGTGTAACACCATGTGATGTTTGTGGGGTTTTATGACCTATCATTTGTAAAGCAGTTGACATTATTTCATATCAACTCAAATAATGACTGGGCAGCATTACAGAATGAAAGTCAGTGTCATTTCCAGACTTTGTTATTAGTTGTTTTTCCAGTATCCTCTACTGGAGGTTGATACTACAGTGAGTGAGTAGGGTTGATTGCTGAAGTGTAGCAGTACCTTGTTTTATAGAGATTTCATATAGATTTAATAGAAAAGTATGAATGTCACGGCTGAGGCACGTGGTAAAATACAAATCATAACATTTCAAAGTTTTTGACTAACCATTGATATTCTTTCATTCACCAGAGCAAACCTTTCTTCTCTTTCTTCTTTTTGTTTCTTTCTTTCTTTCTTTCGCTGGCAGAAATGAGCTTCCACCAATTTTGATAGCTTAGGACACGAAACTCTCTGTTCTTTTGGTTATCAGTTCTCCAGATGAGAGAAGGGGGGGGGGTTAAAGGGGGTTTCAAGCGTATAGCTTAGCAGAAAGCGTGTGTGCATGCAACCAACATAATCCACCTGCAACCTCTAAAGCTCAGTAATGAGTTGCTGGATCCAGCTTGTCCCAGCAAGGAAACTGACCACCACATCAGTGTCGTCCTGACACTTATCTCTGCTCTGCTGCCAGACTGTACAATGAAACATTATCAATAACTAATAACTGAATAATCTTTGAAATAAATAATGACCTGGATGTCTCTTCTTTCTCTCTCTACCTTAAGTGAATCCTCTTTTTCTTTCATCCTAACAGCTGTGAAGGCATCACGCACACAAAGCCGCCACCGCCACCACAAACTTGACCTTTGTGCAGTGCATGTGTGAAAGGGTGTGTGTGTCACTCAGCGCTCACACAGCGACAACGTCATCATGGATACACCTCCTGAAACTCCGCCTGAGGAAGAATCAACAGGGCTACACACAAAAACATGACACTCACCTGGCTCCATTGACAAAACCTCCTTTATTACTTGTCAGCTATACAAACCAAGAGTAAATACACTCTCTTCTGAAAAGACGTCAAACACAAATCTTGTATACAAAGCCAACATTCCTGCACTTTCCCATGAATCATATGCTGTTTATTTATTTTTATTATTTGTTCTTATTCTATGTGATACTTTTTACAAAAAACTCAACTCAGTTCAGTGTCATTTCTTTGCTGGCATGTGACTTTTTTAATTATATTTTGTTAGAATTGTATAGTTCATGTATTTATCAGTTGGATCATGTTTTTACAAACTGGTCTGAAGTACCTTTGTCTGAGTAGCTTAACTGCATTTCTCCATAGGTCAGCTTTGCTGGAGTTCTGTGAGAGTTCTGTGAGCTTGCAAAGTAAAGCAAGGACCTGCAGTCAAAAATAAAATATATATCTCAAATTCGTAGGTGAAATCTCCCTGACAATATGAATAGGAACAACTTAAGCATTTTTCTCTGTGATTCTAAATTGCGTTAAACGTAAATTTTCATTCCTAGTCTAGTTAAAAAGAGAAATCTGTGTGGTGCAGAAGATTGTGAGATTACATAACAGTTCACGATGTTACAGGCAGAAAAGCCAGTACAGCCTGCTGGCGTTGAAGGAGGATCTTGTCGTGAACACATTAACTCAGTCCTGGCGCCTAGCCGGGCACAATGTTTTCATAGGCGGGCACCGAAATTTTAAATTAATAAGTTCTGACTCTTTAATAAAAAACAAAACAGTTTAATGCTTTAATGCACGCAGCAGTCGCTGGCAAACATGCGTTTCTTCCCTGAGAACAGTCGAAGTGGAAAGCTGTCCAGAAGTACCCACCACAGAGTTTATCCACCTTGATCCATATTTAAAGTTCCTTAAAAACTGCTGGCCTTCCGATAACAATAACCCTCATTATGTGTATAATGGGTGTAATCTTTAATAAAACAACTTCTACAAGCACAACAGGATGTATAATATATAATATTAGTAATAAACAACAACCAGATAAATAAATGATAACATTGGTATTCATGCTGATTCTTCTCTGGGAGGACCACATGCGCGGGTCTGGCCCTCGGGATGTTCATCACCACTTTAATACCTTTCAATCCTCCGATTTGTCAACAGAACAGGTTTGCACATGCACTTTTCATTTGCATCTTTAGTTTCAGCCTGTGAACGTTATCCCGGCTCTCACACAGGCCAACAGTTGGATTATTAACAAAGCAGTGATGCATTTCATTACATTATGTTTTCTGTTTGTTATGATGAAATTTCACTTGATATTAAAATACTTTCACTTTCTTTGCAGGACGAAGCGAAGCACTGCAGAAAGCTGTTGCAGTGAAAACCGTTGAACCACTTGAGTTTATAGTCAACATGTACTCAGTGGAGCGTGAAACAAAACACACAGAAAAAACACCAGTGGGTACGATTCGCCATCTTACTCCCTTGAATGTTGCGACTTCTCGCACAACTACAGTGTGACGCCACTGGAGCACTTGGGCTTTAAGAGCCTTGCTCAAGGGCACCAAAGTGGTGTTGATGAGAGAGACAAGAGGGCAAGTGCTGCTTCCCCACTTGTCCCACTCAGATTTTATCCTGCAAGTCAAATCTGGGCAGTTACCTCAGTCACAGGATTAAAATGATACACACATGTGGAATGATACACATTTCATGCAGTGTCTGGCTGTGTACTCTGACTGACTGCAGCGCTAACACACGGTGTTATATCTGTCTGACAATCTGTGGCTCTACTTGAACACTAGTCAATATGTTTGTTGCCTTTGTTTGATCTTGGCTCCTCAGAGCTTCCACACAGGAAACAGTATGCATCACTTGAGCAAACATTTGAGCAATTGACGTATGGACTCCGACACAGATTATCTTTAGAGGCATATCTTACAACTAATCAACATCTTCTTTAGCAGTAGATATGCAGGCCACTTCTGATTTTTAACATGTCAAAACAAGTTCAAGTGTGTAGTGAATCACACACAGAGCATTTAAAATCTCATCACACCTTTGCACACAGTTTAATTCATACGAGCATCTGAATGTATGCATGTGTTTTGCAGGAAGAAGCTGACACAGTTGCACTTTCCAGGTGATAACATCAAACAATAAAAGTCAACTGAGACAGTCAAAATGGAGATTTGAGGCTGGAAGCCAATACAAGCAATATAAGTTTGCACCATAAAAACCTGTTAACTGTGTTGAATTGAACATGGAACTCGATTCAAGAAATTTGTAGTATGCTGGGTAATGGCTGACATTTCTACATATGCACATATTATTTAAAGGAAAGCGTCTAGCAGTGCAAATAAAAAAAACATTGCCATAAACTGACTTATGAAAATGTCAATATGTAAGATAAGATAACATTTTATTGATCCTCCAAAAGGGGAAGTTTATGTGTCACAGCAGCAGAATAATAATGACATGAAAAATTTAAACCATAGAACCACCAACACAATAAATATATTCTGCTATATTCTATAAAGAGAAAATAGCATGAAAAGATAGAACAGACCAATAGCATAATAGTAACAATATACAAATGAAGGATGTGACATAGAGAAGATATTAAAGTGTAACGACAGTTCACGAGAAACAATAGCAGCACTGAACTGACAGGTGCCTTAGATATATTTACAGTATGTATGAGGGGTTCTTTTTCGCCAAACTTTCTTAGACTAATAACAGTTTGTAGAATATTAGGGGGCACAGTTATGTATTCATTTGGATTGATGAATTTTCTTGAATGACGTAATTTTAGTGCGACTACTAGCGGGGTTCGAGCCCCCTATTCAGCTAAAAGTCTACTTTAAGACTACACATGGACAATAGCTTTTTGTTTGTTTGTTTGTTTTGCAATAGTATAATAACTATAGATTTGTAAAAAAAAATAAAATAATAACAAAAAAGTGAAAGTTATTCGGCAGAAATGTACTTCGGTGAGTTAATCTGTAACTGCCGTCGTCTAGTTTTAGTTTGAACGTTCTCCAGTGTTTTGGTGGCTGAACACCTGCCCCCCGCCCTGCATGAGTCTGTCGGTTAGTGGGCGGGGCTTTGCAGCTCCCCTCCACTCCCCGTCTCGCAGCCGCCTTCTTTAAGTGGCAGCCCGGCGGCGCACGTGGAGACGCGCTCGGTCCCGCTCTGTGACGACTCTTTTGTTTTCTTACCGCTGCGTCTCGAGCCCGATGCTGTCACCTGCGCGCGGTCCCCTGCACTCTCAGAGCCTCCGTGCGGAACAACCAGCGTCTGTGCGGTGACAATGAGTCCCGCATAACTCCCGACTCCTGCTGTTATCTGTCCCCCTCCCCGCTCCCGGGCTCTTACAGTTGAGTCATTGTAAATAAGAATGGTAGATAAAGGCCCTTTGTTGACTTCTGCCATTATTTTCTACCTGTCCATTGGGGCAGCAATTTTTCAAGTTCTGGAGGAGCCCAACTGGGAGCAGGCTGCAAAGAAGTACAGTGCAGAGAAGGATAAAATACTTGAAGCCTATCCCTGTCTGACGAAAGATGACTTGGACAGAATACTGGAGGTATGAACACACTCTTCAGCTTCTTCTCGTCGGTGAAGTGAATCACTCGATGCGTGTTTCATCTTGTGCTCTAACTCTAACCTCTAAACTGTAATGTCTGAGGGAGACTTTAATGAACCTGATACACTTAGCATCTGGAAAGTTTAAACTCCGAACGTTTCTTACAAACTTCACTGTGTGCGTGAAACGTATCAGCTTTGGTGGGGCTCTTCTGAGCTGACAGTAATGTCATCATGTAGCTCTGTTATCTGTGGTAAACGTGACAGCCCACTGTATCTGTCTGGTGCAGTGTTCAGGATAAATGTGTAACCCGGTGCCTGGTGGTCCACTGTCAGGGTCTTGTCCTACTAGCTGTTCCTCTGTAGTTGCTGTCTGGTTTCACCATCTGCGCTGGATAAACAAACAGGAAGTAAACACAACAGGTGATTTCACAGGCGTATCATATATGAAGCTTTCCTTTGTCTGATTGTGACAGGACTGTATTTGATCTCAGTTGAATCCTTTTCATAACAACGCTAACAATGTGTATTTTCTGTAAAGACAGTGATATCAGGCCTTATTGCAATGCAGGGTTGTGTACGTGTTTGTGTGTGTGTTTTTGCACTTGGCAGTGTGGTCAGAAACATGTCGCAGCCTGTTCCTTTAGTATTGGGGAGAATTATTATGCACCCATCCCCCCCTTTCTGATTCCTTCTGCTTCCCTTTTTTTGAGTTTCAGGGACTGAAAGGGATGTCCATGAACCCTCCTCCCCCCTCTATTCATGTCACCTCTGTAGCTGCTAAATCTCCACAATGGCCAACTCTGTTTGGCAACATTATTGTTGAGAGACTTGGGAACTTTCTCTTTGATACTTGCTGCAAGATGAAAGTGAAAGACTTGTGATGTTGCGATAAATCAAATTTCACATCTTCACATATTGCACACTTACACAGATGGTCATATTGTCCTGTTATCATTGTTCTACATGTATAGTCTAACAGCACTTTCGCTGTTGTTGACACCTGCTACAAAACATTTGGAGTCGGTAAATGAAAAACATACAGTGTATCTGTCCTTGAGTTGGCTTTAATGGCTTTATTTGTTATAGGAGCACCAATCTATTAAGTTTCCACTGTGGAAACTTCACTCCGCTTGTTAACAGTTAAAATATATAAGCTGGCTTAACAACAAAAGGCAACAGTCTTGTTAAAGTTAGTCTTCTCTGTTATGTTAACAAGGAGTTTACTATTAACTATAACACCCTTGAAGTGGTCACAGTTTACACATTGGATTTTATGGCTCATCAATGTTAGCTCTTGAGAAGCTGTTATAAAGTTCACTGCAGGGGAAGGGTGGCTGCACATTATCTCTCTGACAAACAAAGATTCAGCACTCATATCGTTGATAATTTTCCAGCTGCACATGCAAATAGGAAGCTGTAGACGTATGTATTTTTCTTTGCAATTCATCTACATAACTTTTTTATTTTGTAAGGTAATACACAACCTTGAGGTTTTACAAGACCTACAAGGAGTGTGACAAAGTTGGCCTTTTCTCAGTGGAACATTTCTTTGCTGCGTTTTGATTTTACTGAGGTGCATCTGAAGAGTTGAACGTCACCTCTTTTTTTTTGACGTGAAGACGAAAGTTGTTCAAGTCGTCTCATGTCACGTGACCTAGGTCACATTTGTGTGACCTAGTAAGAAGTTTTCAATTGCCGTTTTATCAGCTCACATGCCTTGAGCGAGTGCTGGCCCCTGGTCAGAATGGAAAAAAGCACAAATGGGAGAAGTAGCACACTGTTTTGCAGTATGGCTAACTTTGTCATGTGCCAAGCGTGCTTCTAGTTTGAAAAGGAAAGTCTTTCTTCGTCTTTTGGGGAGTGTGAAAAGAGAGAGCGAGAGCGCGAAATGACACGAGTCACAGAAAGTAGCAGTGGTTTTTGATATCATGCAGTTTAGGCAGTTAATTAAGACAGAAATGTCTTTATTGTCATGAATGCCTGCACACTGTTTATGACGTTAACTTAATTTAGTACCTACAACAGGCCTAAATGAAGTTTCATTTGAGTTATATTCCCTTAAATGTTAATCAACTCACCCTAAAAGTAAGAGCTTTAAGAAAAATCTGTGTGGTGGTGAACTCTCACAGTCTCACGCACTATTAACGATCTAATTTAGCAGCCACACACCAATGTGTTAATAGTATAATCCGCTCTGTTAACCAGATGTAAGATATAAGAATCCTTTCACTGTCTAAAGATTTTACAGCTCATTCGCTTTTTTATGTCCTAACCAAATCCAGAAAAAGCTGTAAAATGTAATAAAATTTGTATTAAAAGACGGAAACAGCATTCCACACCTTTCCAGGTGAACAAAGGTAAAAGAGAGTAAAAAAATCTTAGCATTTACTTCCTGCACGCCTTGTCCATAAAGAAATCAATTCATAATGAGTTGGTAAAGTTTGAGTGATTCTCTTGTCTGGACGTCTGTCAGTCCTGCCATAAGCAGCTGCAGATCATATTCTGGAAGTGGAAAAATCCCCAGGAACTGGAGTGGTGATTGAGCTGCCAGCTGTCCTGATAACAGTTGGAGTTAGTTTCTTGGTTTGTTTTTTTACTGTTCTTTGTTTATCAGGATATGACACTGGTCAACTGCTAAGCTGGCAGTTTGGCAGTTACTTTCAGTTCCACAAAAGTAAAGCAACTCTGTACTGCTAACAGAATTTGTATCATGTGCTATGGCTGGTCTCCCTTTTTTTTAATTATTGTTCACAGTGCATTTGCACATTTAGGATGAGTCAACAACAAAAGGCTACTGCAGTTTTTTACCAGTAAGGTGTTTCGTAAAATGACTTTACTTAATGCATGCTCCTTTTAATCTTTAATATCCCAATAGTGCAGTGCACTGACACAATGAGCTCAGTTTAATACAAAGGTTCTCCGTCCATGCCCTGAGCTGACCACTGGATAACCTTTTGTACCTTTTAAAGACACGCACTGCAGAACCTGTTCAGTTAGTCTATGAAGACATCTTTTCACTGGCCAACATCCTGGCAGATGACACTCACTCATATGATGTAGCTTGTGCAACCCTCATTGTTTTCCTGCGAATCAGTGTTTTGTATGTTGCAAACATCAGCATTCTTTCTGTGGCAGACGTAAAATAGGTGCAGAGCAAAGCACAGAGTCTGTGATTTGGCTTTTTCAATATGTACTTTCAATTCATAGAGTAAAACCTGTGCAGCTGTGATAGCGTAGACACCTTATCTCTTTCCATTAGCAAGACCCACGGTACAGGTGACACCTTTTACAGGCAAACACAAATGTTCTGTTCTCAAACAAGTGATCAAATTTGGTTGTTTTTAGTACAGTCTGCCATAGTATATCCCTGTCTTGTTAGCGATTCCACTATTCATGCTAAAGATGGCATTAAGCTGTCATTAAGACAGCATATTTTGATATAAATATTATTTGTGACTAACTGGTTCATGAGGCACATGCAGTTGCTGGGTACAAAAAAATGTTCCATCAGTTTAGTCCAAATGTGATTTTTAGCCTCGACATGGCCAATAACTAGTTTATTACACATGTTTGACAGCAAGCAGTCATTACAGATGACAGAACAAGAACTGTCAGGACTTGCCAGTGTAAAAGTGCGTAAGCAGGACGGTTACCCACTGGAGTGAAGTTTCTCCTATTTAATTTGAAACACAAACTTGGACATCTCTGTTGTCACCCTAAAGCCCAGCGGAAGAACTGTGTTGTTTCAGCAGACAAAAGAATGGCCTCCTCTTGTGTTGGTAATTACAGAGGAGAACTGCCACAGACCCGTTATTATTAAAGAACCAAGAATCTTCCAGTACTTTGGGGCTTATATGAAATTTGCCAACCTCTGCACATTGCCCCCCCCACCCCCCCACCCCACCCCGCCGCTGCCGCCGCCAACACTTTTTGAGAAAGAAGTGCTTTGGTGTGGGGGAATGCATTGTCCTTGCACACATGGCCGGGTGTTTGCGAATACTCAAGAGAGGCAATGCCATTTTTGTTAAGGCCACTCAAGCACATTTGGTTGGGAATGATTTATTAAGTATTTTTGGTCTCTGGATTTCCACACTGGAACTGTGCTTTTTTTCTCGAAAGTGTAACTTTGAACCTTGAGAGATAAAAACAAACACAGGAAAGAACAACCACTTAAGAAACACCTGGTGCCTTTTTAATCAACATATCATGTGATTATGACTGTGGCTATTTAGGACTGCGGACAGTTTCCTTCCTGTTTTTTAACCAAAGTACGCAGTTAGTTAACTACTAAGCCCTCAGGTTAAAGGCAACTCTCCATGGTGCCTGATTGCCGTTAAGCACATCAGTGCAACAGGCAATATCATCAGTATCATAGGAAGGATGTGGTGGAACAAATGGCACTTGCACACAACAAACTTCCTGCCTTCCTTTTTAGCCAGATATCTCTTTTATCAATTGATGGCATCTGTCTAATGTTTTTAAGTTAAATTCCATCTTTTACTCAATCGCAATGTCTATTTTCTTTTTCCCCAGGTGGTATCTGATGCTGCAGGCCAAGGGGTCACTATAACTGGCAGTAAAACCTTTAACAACTGGAACTGGCCAAATGCCGTTATCTTTGCCGCTACTGTTATAACTACTATCGGTAAGTGCATTTGGAGATTCAGCAGATCTAGTTCTAACCGTAAATGAGGCATTTTGGAAACATAATTTTATAATGTGAGTGCAGTTGGCCAAATAATTAGTGGCATGGTTTTCAAATTCATACCAAAGAGGCAGTTTTTGTGGAAGGAAGTGCATTGCTGCAATAACATAACCCTCGGAACTTATTTTTATTGTTTTAAAGGCTATGGGAACATTGCCCCAAAAACATCAGCAGGCCGTGTATTTTGCATCTTCTATGGGCTGTTTGGCGTGCCTTTGTGTCTTACCTGGATCAGTGAGCTAGGAAAGTTCTTTGGTGGCAGAGCCAAGCACCTGGGTCAGTATCTTACGAAGAAAGGATTTTCACTGGTAAGTTGATACAGGCTTTTTTTCCACTCCAGGCAAATAAATGTTCAACTCTCTAGGGTAAGTCTTCAGCTGAAATAACAGTTCTTTTTTTCTTTTCCAGAGAAAGGCTCAGTTCACCTGCACAGCTATTTTTCTCCTGTGGGGCGTGTTGGTCCATTTAGTCCTTCCACCTTTTGTATTTATGTCCCAGGAGGGTTGGACGTACATTGAAGGATTGTACTTCTCATTCGTCACCTTGACCACAATTGGCTTTGGGGATTTGGTAGCAGGTAAGTTAAGACATAAATACTTCTATGTCTTAAAGCCAGAAACCCATTAGTTACAAAAATGTATAAAAGGTACGCTTTAAGTTTTTAAGCGAAATTACCTATTGACCATTTTCTTTGTCCCTTCAGGTGTGGAACCAAATAAAAACTATCCAACTCTGTACCGTTACTTTGTAGAAGTCTGGATTTATCTGGGACTGGCCTGGCTGTCTTTGTTCTTCAACTGGAAAGTGCGGATGGTGATTGAAGCTCACAAGGCACTAAAGAAACGACGCAAGCTGCGTAAACTATCTCTCGAAGAGCTACAAAACAACAAAGAGTCTCACAAATCTCCCCTGCCTTTGTCACCCACTCCTAATGATGTCAACATCTTTAGCTTCCTGTCCAAGAGGCAGGAAGGTTACAACGACTTAATAAAGCAGATTGGCAAAAAAGATTGCACCAGTGACGGCACTGGTAATACCATAAATAAACCAAACGAGTTTAGTCGTTCCAAGAGTTGCAACGATGCTCCTATGTTTAATGGGCACACCATTCTTAGTCTGGACCGTTCACCACGCAACAAGAGACGCTATAGTTTTAGTGACCGCGTCACTGTTGCCTTTTCAAAGTCCAAGAACTACCTCCTTGGCTCAGACAACGGTTTGCTGCTCACTGAAGATCCTGTAGAGGGTGACCTAGAACCAGATCAGGACCAAATGTATGAGAACCAACTTGACAAGGATGCTGACCCCGAGAATGGAGGAGTGAGAGACTGCGGACCAGGTGGTCAAAGGGCATGGGACTCTAAAGAGTACCATCCCCTAACATTCCAAAATGCAAACATTACTTTTATTGATGAGGAGAACTTCCTAAACAATAATTTGGAGGAGGAGGAGGACGACGATGACGAGGACGACGACAGTGACAATGATTCTAAAGCAAAGCTGTCTATTACCACATGTGACGAAAACATTGAAACAAACTCCAAGGAGGAGCAACACTCAGAATCTGAAGAGTCGATGTTCACTAGTGATGGTTCAGAACACAGCCACTCCTACGAGAAACTTGTAGAGGAATATGCCAAGGAAGAAAATACAGAATCTTAATGTTTGACTATTAAAAAGTCAACATAGTTGTTATTTTTGACTTGCTTGGCATTCATGTATACAGCTATGCATTCTCATCTGCCATTTTGAAGAATATCCAATGTTTTGTTCGGCTTTGACGGTCCAATCATGAGACAGACACATTTTAATACAGTATTTTTTTGAAAATCTGTGTCATTTAACAAACTCTTGAACAAGTTATTTCCAACATCTTGGTATATATGGACTACAGAGCATGCCAAGCAAATGCATGAGTATTTAGCTGCTCTAATTATGCAGGAAAGTATATGCAACAAATTTTTAAAAATGTTTTTATATCTAAACAAAGAACAAATTTTTATGAGTGCATTTTTCTACTCTTTAGCTGATAAGAAACTATGGAAATGTATTTGATTTCCCATAGTTTCTTCAATGCATATGCACCATATTGGTGCTTTTTTATAGTATTTATTGACATTAAGAACATGGTAGCTTTTTTTTTTAATGGCTACAGAGATTTATGTTTCCTGTTGCACAATTCCACCAAATGAGGACAGTTCAAAGTTCCTTCTAGTGCAGATTCTTTTTAAAACTTGAGCCACACATTTGTCTGTGAAGAAAATGAAGGGATTATGGGCCAGTACTCCCTTCTTTTTTCTGTGGTGTTTATTTTATGAAGTCCTTGATAAATTGTTGTGCCTAAGATTTCTATTTATTTTGACTGCATACAACAGAATTATGACTGCACTAGAGGTCATCAGTGATGCACAGGCAACATCTGCGTGCCCTACAACCAACTGAGAGTGAAGTTGGAAAGGAAAAGAATGCCTTTTATGAACAGAGGAGAAACTTATATGGAAAAATTCATAATAGTTAAAGTTCTGCTCCAAGTATTTTTTTTCTTCAACTGCTGTTGACAGCTTTGAAAGCAGTTTTCTCATTGTGACACACAGCAGACGTCTGTCAGAATACAGTGAAACTCAGTTTTGCCAACTCATACTTTGCTGTTGTTTTGCTGTGGACAGCATGTCAGTTGTCAGATTTGTGGCTTCTGGGCCCTCCACCGTGGCAGTGCATAATTTTAATGAAACATCAGCAACAGTATTCTCAGTTTGTGTCTCTTTAGCACTCTTTCACTTCATTGTATTTACCATGTAAATATTGGCTGAAGCCCATCAGTGCCTTCAAACAGCCCCTGCTCATGACATGGCCTTGCTGTGGGTGTTTGCATTTAGGGGCTCGCACTGGCAAGATTCCTGCTCATGACATGCAGCCAAGGTTAACAGATCAATGTTCTCTTGACGTATGATTTAGTCATGAGACAAAGGCGGTTTTGGTGCTTTTGATTAATTTAGTTTCCCATTTATTTCATATGAACACAGTTGTAATCTCAAAGGTAATAAAATACACTGTCTGTTGGCCTCTTGTTAACTAAGCCGCTGCCCTTTGCACATTAACTTGCGTATATAAATGTGAAACGGTGTTCCTTTCAGTGATTTTTATTTTTATTTTTTTTCTACAAAAGGAGGAGATTCAGTGTCACATACAGTGGTTACTTCTTCCTCGTTGGATCATATATCCTAACTTTTAAATCTATTTTACACATGACTGCTATTAAGTGAAAATGCCTTAAATCCAGTGCAAAGCAGAGGATCCACACTACATCTATTGAACATCTATAGAATCTGCTTTGCGGTGGTTTGCTGAAAAGATGAAATCTTTGACACTTGGTGTTTTTATTTTTTTCTCTTTGTCACTCTTTTTTGCTTCATCACAGGGTCACCACTTTTGTGCATTCCATTCCTCCCTCTTTTTCTTTACTGGTTTTCCTGGAAGTCTTGTTGTATCATGCAGCCAATGGTACTTGTCTGGAGCGAATTTCAAGCATTTCTCTAGATCTAACTAAGAACAGGTTAGGCTGGTTTAACCCATTGTCCAATGTTTTCCTCTGATATTTGCTCCCTTGTGTAAAAAAACTCCAGTATAGTTGTCATAGTTGTTGTTTTTTTATGATTAAATTATTCCTGTTCTTAGGTGTTGTAAATGCATTCCTAATAAAACTGTTCATACCAAATCAAATAAACGTAAGAAAACATGATGGCTTTGTGATCATTATATTAAAGGAGTAGTCCAATGATTTTACACATCAAGTTGACTAATGTGGAGTGCTATTGAGCAGTTACAACAGTATAATGTACTTTTATATTAATGCTGCAGTGGCATGATATTATGTTCTGTTGTTCTGCAGTGAGTCTTGTTGTCTTAGTTTATTCTTTTAGCTACAGTACAGGCCAAAAGTTTGGACACATTCAATTCATTCAATATTGTTTTCTTTATTTTCATGACCATTTACATTGGTAGATTCTCACTGAAGGCATCAAAACTATGAATGAACACATGT
>JAUYWH010000004.1:16469442-16491997 GCA_034779795.1 Ctenopoma multispine
TAGCACTTGTTGGCCCCTTTGCCTTCACTCTGCGGTCCAGCTCACCCCAAAACACATTGAATGAGAAGGTGTGTGTGTTCACCAGATAGCCACCTTATTATTTCAAAAAATGTATGGATTGGCATGAAACCTTTATTTTTTTAAACAGACAGTCGTGGTCCCCAGATGAAGATGATTTCCCTCGACTGTTCTCCTACATCAGTATCAACATTTGTGCGATGCTGTTTAATGAATTAAACTTATAACCTTCCCATCAGCCTGAACTGTTTTCAGCAAGTACATGTTAGCATTCTAACACTTTATACAAGGAAGGTGATCGTGGTACTTTTAAGCATGTTGGCATCGTAACTGGTATAACCGCTCGGCACAAAGCACGATGTGGTGTGGCATTAGAAATACATTGGAATTTAGGAGTATTGGGAGCGTCTAATTAAAAGTGCGTCATAGGGGAAAAAAAAGTTGAAAACATCTTCAGTCCTGAAATTAGTGTTTTTTTTCCAGCTTTATGTTTTATTGTGTGGGAATCATTTTATAAGAGTATTAAACCTGTGCCTGGATCTTGTTGTACAGACAATCTTATTCTTTAGGGTAAATCTAAATAGAGAAGTTAATTGAGAATGCAAAGATCCCATAATGTACAGTAAACACCTGCTGCTTTCCTATAGATACTATGAAACTTAGTCCTCACTCATTGTCAAAAAGTGCACGTTTAAATTTTGCATAGTGGATAAACTTGTTATTATAGTGAGACCTGGCTCATTGTGCAGGCATACCTCAAGGTCCTGCTGTCAAACAAGTAAACCACACAGTGAAAGTAGCAGACAGGTGACCATACGAACCAAGCAACGACGCTGAAAAACGGATAACGTAAAGTAAAATTCTGTGCACCAGCAGGGTGACTTCCTCCGCATTATCTGTGTTTGTTTGAAATTGACATCAGCTGTAGTTGATGTTAGATTATCAGGTGGAGATTTAGATGCATGTGCATAGTCAGTTACTGGCATCCAGAGAGTTGCTCCTAGTGACAAAACTCTGAGAACATTCTTAAAATTCTAACTACTTCTAAGAATCTCCCCTTAAGAATAAGACTCAATCCTAGTGAATATGAAAGTTAATTCACGAAGCATCTTAGCCCTTAAATGAGCCCCTAATATAAAAATATGTTAGGAGTAAGGTGAACTTTACTGATGTCATGTGAAACATTCCGAGTTTAAAAAATGTGCAGTGGAAGTGTTTCCACCATCAATGTTTCACTAGATTGGGTGGTGTTGTGGAACCTTTGCCCTTATAAATGTTCAACTTTGAGGCCTTAACTGATGATGGCTACTGAACCGAACTAAGAGCAGTGCTGAGCCTGATGGAAACAGTAATGTCTCTCGTTACTGTGGGATCACAGACATGAACCCTTTTACAGGCCTTCAAACTCCTCCCACTGATGTCTGATGCACTGGAGAGGAATGGATGCTGAAGTCACTGTTGTTTGATTCTGCCAAGTTCATGTCTTTAGTGTTTTGCTGTAGGGGCGTCTCCCCAAGGTTAACAGTTTGCAGCCAATAGATAAGCAAATTATCCACATACAGTACTTTATAGAAGTCACCACTGAAACCTCCTTATTTAGATTTGTCTTTTTTTTTTTTTAAATCAACAATTTGAAAAAGAAAACACTCTTGATATTATTCTATTTAAGTGTAACGCACAGCATCTCCAGACTGTGTAGGTGTGGTTCGATTACATTGACAACTGAGTTTGGCAAGCAAAGGACTCAATCCATTAACTGTAATGACAAATCCATACCAGTTCATGGGAGTACGTGAAACAGCAGATTATTCCGTGTTCATGTAAGTCATAACAGGTGTGTGGGGCTGTTCTGTTTTTCATTTTCTTGTTGTGAAAGACCATGGACGATAACGGATCAGGGGACATTTTGCTCTTATGTGATGATCTACCTTCTTGTGGTGGTCTGTTGACATCTCACCTACAGACGAACAGCTGAATGCAGCAGAAGCATAAACTGATCACAGATTGTTTTTGTTGCTGCACCTTGGAGCTTCCACTCAACGCATTTTTATTTGTCATAAAAGAAGGAACACCCTTTGACCTTTGGATTCATATTACTGCCTTAACGATCTTGCTTTTGGTTGTGTAGAGGTTCAAAAACTGATATCTTGAAGCTCTGATTGCAACAGAGAAAAACCTGTTTCTGTAAGGTGCATATTAAAAAGTGGGTCTTGGACAAAAGTACGACTACTTTAACACAATCTTATCAGTTTATAAAATTCACAAAAGGAATTTCCCTTCACACTCATCTAGTGTCATGTCATTTCTGTAGGTGACATGAAATGTTGCATAAATCAACAAATAGAATGAGCAATGGGAAAAGATTCGTTGATGTGATGATCTGCAGGAAGTTCACACACTGATTGTTTCATTATATGAATCTTAGCATGCTTACATACATTTACCAGAAGAATTCAGATTATTCACTCCTAGTGACCCAGAAATGTTTTTCAGAATGAGTGGGAGTGCGTCTGAGTATTATTCATTTCTCGAGTGAGTATTATGTAAGGAGTTCTGAAATCAGCAACATGGCTGCCCATGTCTTTCACTCTCCACTATGTTACTAACAGTTCTTTTAAAAATGCTTGTTGTTGTTTACATATCAAATTTCTTGATGATTGTAGTTTCTTCTACCGTTCTATCAGTCAGCAGTGTTTTTGAATGGCTATCAAACAAAACAGCTTATGTCAAACACCTGCAACTCAAAACAATCTTCAAAGTGTCCAAGGTCTTAAAAAGTGGCTAACGCACAGTGTGTATGAACAAATCAATGCCCTCTCTCTTTGTGTATCACCAACACTTCCCTCCTGCGACAAAATGATGCCAGCTCGCTTCCTTGTCAACAAAGGAAGAGGGGGAACCAGATGGAGAGTTGTTCCTGTCTCCTGTAAAACAGCCGGCGCAACAACAGCTCAATAAGCAATGACCCAGGATCGGGAAATGTGACTGAGATGGGCCCAAGGACTTCTCTGACACCCAATTGTTTCCTGTGTTTCTGCGTCCGGCCTTCCGGACCGGAAACTTTTGGGCATCCCCCCAGAGGTGATGTGTGTATATGTGTATATATATATATATGTGTGTGTGTGTGTGTGTGTGTGTGTGTATTGCACTTCAGGTTTGTGTGTAAGTGTATGTTTTGAGAGCAAGGTGGGATTGTTAGTGAAGACATGGGAAGTGCGCTGGCAAAACGCCCATTGCTTTTTAAAGAGCGTTTAGGAAAGGATGGGAAAGAAAGACACTGAGCTCTGCTGAACAATGCTACTAACAGCTGGTCATATTGACGACAAAGGAAAGAAACCCTGGTGTTTGACCTCACAGGACTCCATCAATAATAGGTCAACAGAGTCCAAGAATCATCAAATACTCTGAAAGCACGCAACATTTTAGCCTTAGAGATATTTATGTATTTCACAGTGAAGAACTGCAATGAGTCACCAGGATTTGAAAAATTTCATAATCATCACTATAATAATATAAGAAATGCAGCTTACATGTTTTGAGATTGCAGTGCCATATATTTTACTATTGCTGTGAATAACAGATCAAACATGATATTACATTCAGAAATTTCTGGCTTTGAAGACCACAAATGCAAAGCAACCGCAACCCTCTAAACAAAACTGTAGCCCAGGAAAATGAGCTGGCATACTTGACACAATAACTGGGGTTCGTGCTGTATTTTCATTCCAAATCAGTCACAATATCCCCGCGTGAGCGTCCGGAGAGTGCACAACTCAACAGAATATAACTGCTCTAAAACAGATTAACAAGGCAACTTCAAATATGCACCACTCCATTAGTAACAGGAAACGAAGCATACAGTAGACAGGGATTTATGAACACTTGCTAGTCAACTGAAAACACAGCCGTCAACAGCATGTGGCCTCCCAGCATTGGGAACTGCACTGCACTATACAGAGAGGTGTTTCTGGTTTTAAGCCTAGCCTCACTGATACAAATGACATGGACAGATTAATAGCAACACCTGTTGGTATAATGAAGTACAAATGAACAGCATCATGACCTACAACTTCACAGTTATCATGATCTGCAGTAGAAGCAGTGTAAGAAAGGAGCATTAATTTTAATGTAAACGAGAAACAAGAGGCACAATATCCAGGAGACTGCATGAAAAATGCTCCTCTGCTGCTCTCTGGTGAAAGAAATATACCAATACACGTTTGCATTTAGCAATATGGCATATAGTGAACAACTTTTTTAGTTTGTTTTCAATGTACTGACTTAGAAATCTCTACATTATTCTGTCATATCTTTTAATTTCTCGTTTGTAAACAAATGCATCTCACCCTTCTTTTTATTTTGAAAATGTCGACAAATCTTTAACCCGGAAGCACACCAGTGTTATTATGCTAGCGATGTGTCATCAACACATCGGGATTAGGGTAGAAACTGCGGAAAATAAGAGCAGCGGGGTTATATTGTTAATTCTGTGGGTGACAGTTAAAGACAAGTGAGAGATACTATCTTTGTGAACAAGCTGTCATACAGTTAACACGACAGACGGACTTACACGCGGACTGAAACTGCTAGCTTACGCTGCTCTCCCACAACTGGAAGCTTAGCAAGAAGCTAACGGGCTTATTCCCTGTCTGTTTGGGTGCTGACAGGACGGTAGAGAGATGTCCTGCAGCTTATTGGAGTTTTGTCGCGTCCAAGAGCTCAAAACGGTCCGGGACTACTTGTTCCAGACCCAGAAAACCGAACGAGCGGAGGAGAAGAATCATACAGGTAGCTAGATGACCGAAGCAGACCCATGTCTGCACAATGCTACATCATTATTTAGCCCATTCAGCTAGCTACCTTTAGAGCAGCTAGTCTTAGTACAAGTTTAAGCAAGTAATTGCTTATTAATGTAAATATTTTGCATGTTGTTACAAAACGTCATAGCCAGCTGTTGGCTAAAGGCAGAGGCAGAACTAAACCTAAAATGCATCTTATATGACAATACAACACATAATGGAAGATTACAGTTTAAGGGTTAGTGATAAAGTAAAGCTTCAGCTGGGCCTGTCTTTTTTTTGCTATGAGTCGTCACACCTGAAGGCCCTGAACGCACCACTTTAAGTGTCACTGTATACATGATCTCACACTGATGAATGCAGATCCACAGGTTGTGTCATCGTGTCAGTCTTATGGTGCAGTGACGTCGACCTCCACTCACAGCACCAAAACATAATGATGCGATGTGATATTGTCCTGGACTGCACCTTATCTTCCACCCATTCTGCAGTGTTTTAAGATATTTCTCTGCAGCATAATCTTCATCAGCTCCTCTTTCCTCTCTCATTGTGTTTTTGTGGCTTCTCAAAGATAATATTTGCAATTCAGTAGTCATTTGACCTTAGCACTTCCACATATCCAATGACTAGATAATATATAATTTCACACCCCTCAATGAAACTCTTACTTTGTTTTCTTACTGGAACTTATGCACTTACTTGCATTTTGTTGGCCATAAGAAATATGACCTGACCTGTAGCTGCCTGGTTGTGTTAGAATAAAAATTTCTCCGATCGATATGATCCTTTGGAACAGGTCATGATCACTGCACAAACATCTCATGTGAGTGTAACTTCACAGACTAAATCCAGTTTAATTTGCATTTGCGTATTTGTTCACTTTTTCCTCGACAGATAATGAGTTGTCTTGGGACACCTCTGACTGGGAGTCAGCATGGGATAGTAGCGACAAGGAGGAGGAAGCAACTTCTGCCAGTGTGGTGTGTCTTTGTTTCTGTGTTGCATATTGTATATATGTGTAATTGTATTCTTCTCTACATAATGTCTCTGATTACTGCACAAGAGGAGGCACATTTACTTTGCTCTACTTTACATCCTCTCTCACACCCTCTTCAGAGTTAGCTGAGTTACATAGGAGTTGAATATTACAAATTTGGATCAAATTGGAAGATGACTCAAACCATCTCACGTGAGATGTTTGCATATTTAAATGTAAAATCCTTTTCCACTGACTTTCCTTTGTGCACTGCAGGCAGAAGAAGAAACCACGGCGCAGAGTGGACCGTGGCTGCAGGACTGTGTTGTGTCCCTGTCTCCCTGCTCTGATCTGCTAGTAGTAGCTCGTGAACAGAAGGCGGTCTTTCTCTCAGGTGCGACATCCAAACACACATTTTTGTCTGTAAGTACACACAGATTTTGCAGCTTAAATGCTTATTGATCATTCCAGCTAAGTGGCGCACAGATCACAGCGGCAAAGAGGAGATGACTCTGGCTGTGTCTTGGACAGGAACCCTCAGCGCTGAAGAAGGGTGAGTGACAGTCCTGTTAAGAAATTTACATGCTGGAATGACAGGAAAAAAGAAAGAAAAATGAGAATGAATGAGTTTATGCATGATTGCAGTGTTCTTTGTTCTTTGTTTGTCTCTCTCCAGAGAGTGTGTGAGCAGCTGTATCTGCATCCCGCTTGCTAGCCAAAAGAGGTAAGAAATACTTACTGATCTTCCTGGATGAGATGTCTGTTGAAACACAAAATGTATGTTTGTATACATGTGCTTGTAGCTTGCTTTAACAGTATGTGTTCATGTGTGTATATTGCAGGAGCTCCACAGGGCGGCCAGACTGGACGTGTATAGTAGTTGGTTTCAGCTCTGGCTACGTGCGCTTCTACACAGAGGTACGTACTACAGTGTCCAGCACAAACTCACCTGTCCTCTTTGTACTACTCTGTCATTGTTGAAAGACGTAATCAGATAGTCAGCAGATAAAGGAATCAGGACACCGTTCACTACGGTTTTTAAATAATCAAGATGAAAAGTATCAAATGGAAAACTGATTGTGTATCACCAGAATGGGGTTCTGCTCCTGGCCCAGCTGCTGCAAGAGGATCCTGTATTGAGACTCAAGTGTCGCACGTACGAGATCCCTCGTCATCCTGGAGTAACTGAGCAGGTGATGTACTCACAGAAGGTTTTCTGGACTTTTCTACCAGATCACACCATGTTTGTTAGCAAATCTATGTTGATTTCATCCTGCCACAGCATGAAGAGTTGAGCATTCTCTACCCTGCTGCTCTGGTCACCATCGATGGCTTCAGCCTCTTCCAGTCTCTGCGTGCCTGCAGGAACCAAGTTGCAAGAGGTACGTGTGTGTGTGTGGGGTGGGGGGGCAAAGTGTATTCATATGTATTCATAGGATGAGAGTTGCAAGGTTTTTATGTAACAGCATGTTAACAGAAAACGTGTTTTTACTTGCTTGCTGGGTGGATAGAGTTTGCCACAAGACATTCAGGTACTAGTGACATAACCATATGTACATACACAATTAGTAACTTAGCTTCACTAGTGTTTCGTTGAGTATCTAGTAGTGATCTGTGTGTGTGTGTTTCAAGGTGTGTGTCCAGCTACCTTGCCTATTAAAAAGTTCTACTAGCTTAAATAAACCAATAGATGATGAATTCAAGAATGCTAACGCTGCCCTTTATAGGAGTTTTTGCTCTTTGCATCCCTGTCCATACAGCTGCAGCAGCAGGTAGTGACATGATCCAGCCCCCTCCCCTGGCCTATAAGAAGTGGGGTCTACAGGACATGGACACCATCGTGGACCACTGTAGTGCTGGTAAGTCAAAGTATCTGAAAAAAGGAGTGATGTCTCAGTTTTTAGTTTTTTCGTATTAGTGGTTGATTTATTTATACCAGATAAACTGGTGTTTATAGCTCATGCCCCTTCACATTCACTACTCCATCCCAAGGCTGCACTGAGAATTCTGAGAAAAATTCTGCTACCTGATATTTGAAACTGGATGAATGATTGTTTTTTCAGAAAACAAATGTGTTGTTCAACATCAATTTACCATCAATTCAACAAAACTGTGAAATCATCTTCTTTGTTGCTGTCTGTCTTTTTGTCCATGCTTCCTCCTGTCAGGTGTTATGACGCTGTGTGTGTTTGACCAGATGAAGAATGCTTCTATTTTGGGGGGCTTTAATGCTTCCGTCAAGGGCAGCCCCCCCGCCATGAGCCAGTATGTCACTGTGGGAGGGGGTCCTTACACAGGCTTTTACTATGCTGTAGAGGTGAGTGTGTGTCACACTTGTGCTTAAAAAACATTATATGACCTTTGACTGAATGACTTTTCCTGTTCTCTCTCCCTGTGTGTTTTTAGGGAAACTCCCAGCCCCTCCTTTCCCACGTGGCTCTGGCTGTGGCCAGTAAACTCACTTCTGCCCTCTTCAGCGCTGCTAGGTGAGATGATTTGTATCTGTGTGTGTGTGTGTGTAATATGAAGCTTCCAGTGTGTGCAAACAATTAATAAAATTAAAATAATATTTTGAGTTGAGTGAATATGTAATACCAGTGGAGGACAACAGTAAAACCACATCTCATTGTGTATCACATACTTGGTGATTGCATACTGCAGTGTTGATAGTCTACAGTTGTTGCAACGTGAAGCAGCCAAATCACTACTCTGAATTCCAGCCTGTTCTCTGCTCAGTTCCAGCTTAATCCAAACAGGGATCTCTAGTGACTATTTTCTGCGTATACTCCCTTAATCCTTTCTTTCACTTGACTCATCTTAATTGCTTCTTTGACTTTCACTTTCGTTGTCAGTGGTTGGCTAGGTTGGCACAGGAACAAAAATGAAGAGGAGGCTGTTCAGAAACAGAAGCCCAAGGTGGAGCCTGCTACAGCCTTAGGAATAAGGTACTATGAATTCTCAGTATTTTGATCTTGGCAGTATGAACCTTGGAGATGTCCTTACACCGTTCTTTCATTTAAACCTGATGTCTTGTGCAGATTTGGTCTTCCAGACTCTCGTCGCCATGGCGAGTCCATCTGTCTGTCTCCTTGCAACACTCTGGCTGGAGTGACGGATGACTTTGGTCGAGTCACACTGCTGGATCTGGCCAGAGGGATCGCCATCCGCATGTGGAAAGGTAAAGGGAATATAGAGAGGAAGGAATAAGAAACTGAGATGTTTATGTGCTCACTGTCCCTTACGTGTAAATATAACAGCTGTTTTTTAATTTAACTTAACTGCAGGTTACAGAGATGCCCAGCTAGGCTGGCTGCATGTCCCAGAGGAACAAAGTGATTGGGAGTTCTCCCCCACGGCTTCCCTGCAGCAGAGGGTGAGACGTCATGCTCTGTTCCTGGTCATCTATGCCCCACGCAGGGGAATTCTAGAGGTATGGGGGATGCAGCAGGGTCCACGAGTTGGAGCTTTCACTGTGGGGAAACACTGCAGGTAAACAGCTGCTCATCACAAACAAAACAATATCTCTGCATCTGCATTTGACAGTTTACAGAAGCAAATACAGGACACCAGAGGAGAGGAGAGTCAAACTGTGTGTGCACTTTCAGGTTGCTTTATGCTGGTTACCGTCTGATGGGGGTGAACAGCGTGACCAGTCAGGGCTGGCGGCTCCACACCCAGCAGGTGTGTCTACTGGACCCCATCACAGGAGCGCTGAGGACAATAAACATCCCCTTCCACCTGGCCCTCAGGTTGGCGCACAGACAGAGAAACGCACACATATATTAATCCTGTCAGTTCTTTGAGGGACATAAGGTGTATTAAAATCATGTTTTCAATAAAACTTTCCCTTCAAAAGCATTGAAGGAAAACTGGTTAGTTATTAGCAAATGTGTTGATTCTTTCAGGAAAATGTCTTTTGTTCACAGTAAATGGGTGTTGTGTGTGTATATACACTACCAGTCAAAGGTTTGGACACACATAGTAATGAGCATGTTTGTCATGTCTTCAGTTGTGTTACCATCACTGCACATGTTTTTCTAATGATCAGTTCTCCCTTTAAATTGATACATTAGCATTAGCAAACATAACATGCTGTTGGAAGACAGTACTAATGTTTGCAGAATTTAGGTCTCTGTATGTTTATGTAAATATTCCTTTAAAAACAGCTGTTTTCAGCTACAATAGTCATTTACAATATGAACAATGTTACACATTCATTCTGATCAATTTGATGTTATGAAATCTGCTTTTCTTTCACAAACATGCTCATTTCTATGTGTGTCCAGACCTTTGACTGGTAGTGTATACATTGTATATATATTATATACTGTATATTGTATAGTATTGTATTATTGTTGCCAAATGACCAGGTAATCTTTCTAAAACTTATTTAGCAAACAGATTTATAAATTATGTTATTATTTCTTATCAGTTGTAGACATATATTTTTATAATCACGGCTGTCAACATTTATTTATCCAAACTCCATCTTGTGTCTTCTCTATTTCAGTGACAAGAAGAGCGAGCGAGCCAAAGATATGCACCTGTTAAAGAGACTGAGCACTGTGCTGAGGAGCAGAGAGGTGGAGCCCGGTGAGAGATGAAGAAGTAGAAAAGGATGCTGAATGACGATAGAAATATATTCACTGAAACATGTTTGTACATTTTTGTTCTTCTGTGTGGTCACTTACTTTTTCTGTGCAGATATTTTGGAGAGTGAAGGAAAGAGTGTGCTGCTGGATATCAAACACCCTGCCATTAAGAAGCAGGTATGACTAAAGATCAGTACACTACACCCTACCTGATCTGCACAGTACGTTCAGCAGTCCACAGTCTAACTGCTGTCTTTGCACTTCCTGTCAGGCTCTGGAGTCTCTGCTGTCAAATAAGAACGCTCCTGTCTCTTGTCTTATTAACATCACTTCCACCTTATACGACACTCTGAAGCAACAAGGTAAAGACTTGGCTTTAGATGGAACATTGAAATGATTCTGTAATGAAACACTCAGTGGTCTTACTACTTGGTCTTGGTGGTCTACTTATAGTTGTTTGTTACTGTGACTCAGATCCTAATGAAGTGGACGCAACGTTACTCCAGCTCTGCTCCTCGCAACTGAAACTGCTTCAGCTCTACACTGACATCCAGCAGCTGCACTCTGCTGCAGACGGAGAGGGCTGCACTGACAATGTGAGCACACACAAGCACAGATAGCTTCGCTGTCCTGACATCAACATTCTCAAACTTTAATATGTTGTAATATACAGAGACGCAGGCTAACATTAGGTTCCCTCATAATTTCATTATTCACACATTTTCTCTCCTCCCACCGTGCAGGACTCCCTGGAGGACATGAAGGATGAATTGCCCCGCGTCGGCCCCACCTTGCAACGCTACGCCCAGCTCACGTCGAGGCCGAGTGTTTCCTTTGCCCAGGACTCCCCTGACTCACTCCTCCCTGCTCACACCTTCCTCTCTCAGATAGAGTGCAGCAGGGAGGACGGGGAGCTGAAGCTGATCCGCAGGTCTGAAGCTGAATGGAATCAGCTAGGTATGGTTATGTAAACATTGTATGCACCAGCAGCCACTTACAATACGATTTAAAACTATATCCTGATATTTTACAATAGTTTTGCAGTGACCAAATGACAATGTGACAATAGCACAACTCAACACTAACTTTTTGCCCACAATTTACATCAGCATGTGTTCTTTAGAAATGAGCACACAAAATGACATTAAATACTAAACTAAAGCGGTGCGCTATGTAATTACGTCTTCATGCAGCAATATCTTCAGTATCGGTGTCAGTAGTATCAAGTGCACACTTCCAAAATCTGAAATGCTATGCTCTTCACACCCCAAGATGTTTTCCCCACCAGCCTTTGCTCTTGTGTGTCCTTGCAGGGAACTTTGTGTTCTGGGGTTGTCTGTGTGGAAAAAGCCCACTGCATAAAGTCTGTGACACACTACAACAGGCCGGCATCAGTCCACAGCAGCTACTGGTGAGCTAGAGGAAAAGACTGAGGCATGACACAAAGACACAAGCGTTTTGTTGCTAGATGGTGACACGCTTTCTCGTTTCTCTCAGTCTTTACTGCTGACTGTGTGGTTGCAAAGGGAGAAGGAGGTGCTACAGAACCCAGAAGAAACCGTTAGAAACTTGCACACACTGCTCATCGCCCTCAGCAACATGAAAGGTGTGTTCTTTTGTCTCTGTTATTCAGGATGCAGCGAGTCTCAGCTCAGGTATTTGGTCTTAGCTCATCTCAACCAGTGACAGTCGGCAAAAAAAGCTACCTTTGTTCTTCCTGTCTCCAGGTGCAGTGGAAGAGTCATGGGACACTCAGTCTGTCTCCCCCTGGTGGCAGCAGGTTCGCTCCACGTGCATCCAGTCCCACAATGCTGCTGCCGCTTTGCTCGCTGCCTTGGTCGCTCACCGTGCCACTAAAGCCAGCATCACCAGCCGAGCTGACAGCCAGGTACACAGCACCCCTCCTAAAGTTACTTGTTTCTCTCTACTAGGTACAATATTGTCAACCACTACAACCACTCTACCTGCTTCATGTATTTGTGTGTGTGTGTTCGCTCACGCGCGACAGCTGCAGTCAGACTGGGAGGCGGTGTCGTTGGAGCTGGAGCAGTGGGTGGTGTGTGTTCGCCAGCTGGAGGATGTGCTGGTGCTGCAGACTCTGCTGTTGTTGCCTCCTCCACAGGGAGCAGCAGGGAGCGGTGCAGCACAGTGCTCCATCAAAACACTGTTGGAGGGAGGCACAGGTAGGCTGCTGTCTTCCTGGCTACTTTACCGTTCTAACTACGTTAAACACATTCTCCTCTCTCTATGTTTCATTGTTTGCTTTCCACGTCTTTGAAGGTGGCATTGCTGACAGTGTCTCCAAGTGGGTGTTCAGGCACAACTTGTCCCCTGAGCAACTGAAGGAAATTCTCCCAAAAAGAGAAGAGAAAGACGATAAACTAGAGCAGAGGGTAGGAGAAGAAGGGAAGGAGGAGAAAGAGAAGAGCCAAGAGGATGCAGACAGAAAAGCAGGTGAAGACTTAAGAAACATCCAACTGAGCAGATGTTTAATAGAACATAGACTCTCATGTTAATGACTCGAGCAGTGTAACGACTGCAGCACTGCCCGCTGTGTCTTCCAGAGCTGTTGGTGGCAGTGTGCCAGCGGTTCCCACACTCCCTCTCGCCGGACTTGCTCTTCGCCCACTGCTGCTGGGAGTATGTGGTGCAGTGGAATAAAGACCCCGAGGTGCAAACATCCACAAACAAAAAGCACAACTACAGCGTATTTGAGATGTGTTTTATTTAGCAGTTTGTGGTGTGTAAATGAGCAGAAGTTGTTTCAACAAGCCAACAAGGTTCTCATAAGACCTTTGTTCTCAAGTCCGGACTCACGCCTGCTTCTCTTCATAGGAGGGTCGATACTTGTGTTGGGCCGTTGAACATCTGAGGCTGGTCACCAGTCCACATATTCAACTAGGTGACTGTTTTTCATGTTGATATAGAATAATGTATCCAATCTTTTATTGTGAAGGAACTGTGTCAGTCAGTGGTTTATCATCGGGCTTTACTGAATCTTCCTCACAGGGATATCTACAATGATGTGGAGTACATTCATTGTCAAACGTTTCTCAGCAGCAGCTTACCTCATGGAGAAGGTAAATCATACAGTATTCAGTGTGGCTGTGTAGCAGTGCAGGCGTCGATGAATCTGAGATGAGATGTATTAATTCTTTTTTCCAGGTGGGGAAAGCACCAAAAGATCGGTTATGTCGACGGGTAAGTACGTGTCTCAATACAGATCCAGAAATATGATGATTAAAGTCAGACACTGTGATGCCAGTTTGTGTGGAATTACACAAACTGTGTTGTAATTTATTGATTCCTTGATAAGATTATTTTACACGTGAAGCTCTGTAAGAACTGGGTGTGTTAAGAAGGTGCGTTTCTGTGCAGGATGTCGGGATGGGAGACAAAGCCATGACGTCTTTCGCAGGCTGCTGCGTCCAGCTGCTACAGATCCTCTCCGAGGTGACTGGAGTATTGAGTAAAAATCAGTGCCCCTTGTCTTTTATCAATTACTATGTAAGTAAAAAGTTTCTTAAAAAAGCATGGAGAATGACCAGTGCCTTGCTTAAATCGGCACAGAGCATGGTCAGTGAAGCGTGACCAACTTTTTTTTCTTTAGAAGATGCTTTGGTTGATATATCTATATACATATATATAAATCCGTTTTAAAGCGGAGCTTATACGGTAGTTAGATATACTTTAACTTCAGGTTGTGTCCTGACTGATGGATAGCATTTATATTCTTACCCATCAGTCCACACTCAATAGTTCATAATGAAAACATCAAAAACTGAAAAATCGTATTTGCTAAAATATTCAGAATCTTCACGTGCGGCCTGTTTGCTTTTTATTGATAAGAACAGTTTAACAAAACTCTACAGAGATCAGAGACGTATCACAGCCTGACTGGAGTCAGCACGAGGAAGAAGCTCGTCTGGTCTGTTGAGACAAAAGAACAGCAGGGAAATGGAAGCTGTTTCAGAACTATATTAAGGGATCAGCTCTGTCAAGTACAGAGGTCTGTGAAGAAAACCTGCTCCACATGACACCTGAGACTGTGGTAGTGGTTCACATTTCAGCTCAACAATGAGCTGAAGCAAACAGTCAAGACCAGGCTGCAGTGGCTTCAAGACACGTATCTGTCCTGGTGTCCCAGCTCTGTGTAGGGACCTGAAGACGGCAGTTCAGCTATAGCTGATTCTGCAGAGCACTGAATGAAGATTCTGAATACTGTTAGTAACGTGGAGATTTCAGTTTTTAAAATACATCTGCATAAATCTCTAAACATAACATAAAACACTGTCATAGTGGGTAATTGGATGTTGGGTATCCAATTAAATTCAAGTGTGCCACAAATGAATGGCTCTGGATATTTCCTGAAGTCACTGTAATTGTCAGAAACGTGTCATTAATGCGGTCGACATGCTAGTTTGTTTTAAAACGTGCTCCTGCGGCAACCGTTGCTGCTTATCTCCTACCACTACTGCTAACCTGTTAACTAACATGCTTTTCACGCTTACTTCTACCCTTACTACTGTTACTACTACTACTACTACCAATACTAAAAACATGTATTTAGAAGCTAACTAGCTTACTTTAAGAGCCCCCCTAGATATCCTTCCCAGCATATAACACATGGTGTTTTATGTTAGTTGAGATTACAAAGAACATGAGCCACCTCCTCCTCGTTATCACTCAGGCGGACTCGGCCATCGAGGAGGTTCCTGCCCCGGAGCTGTCTGTGGAGGAGGTGTGGTGCGGGGCAGAGGGCCCCGCCTCCATAGCTGAACTGGCCCTGGAGCAGAGAGGTGTCCACTACCCTCTAGTCCAACACCACTGTCTGCTAGGTTCTCTTCTACATGCTGCTATGACCTTCAGTCTCAAGGTCAAACCTCTCAGTCTGTTTGACAGCAAGGTGAGAAGACAGACTGTCAGTCAGCCACCAGCCAGCCAGGAATAAATGTGTCAGTATAATTTAAAAAGGAATCACATCCACCAACACGTTTCTCTTTGGGATTCAGGGTAAAAATGCCTTCTTCAGAGATCTGACATCAATCCAGCTGATGCCCAGCGGAGACATGGACCCAGGCCTGGTCTCACTACGGCAAGAGGTGAGAGGATTTCAGACATGGCCTGAAATGCTGAGGCTGAGATAAAAACTAAATCTCTGTTTCCCCACATCCCCACTCTGCCTCAGTTCCTCCTGCGAGTGCTGACCAGTTGGGTTCAGGCTATTGATGATACTTCCAGCTCCACCCCGCTACCCTCTAGTGGCCCCACGGCTGACTGGTGGCCCTCGCTGTGTCTGGAGCTGGGCTCCCTGCTGCAGGTCAACCCGGACATCCTGCGACGGCACCTTGTCTGTGAGCTCTACAACCAGGGTCTGGACCTCCGGGCAGAAGAGGTGAGCGTACTGCAGCTTGTTGTTTCTGTGCTGCAGACTGAAGCTGAATATAGAACAATGCTACTTTTGTTAAACCGTGCTCTGCTGTGACTGCTCATGTCTCCTGCCTGGTTTCCACATCGTGTCCATCAGGTGATGTTGGAGGTGGAAGATAAGGACGTGCTGGGCTCCCAGCTGCTGGTGCTGACCGGACAGAGGCTGAGCTACTCTCTGCTTCACAGCCAGAGCCAGACACAGGCTGCTATGGAGCTGTTGGCTCGTCTGCCTCCCACCCTCTGCACATGGCTCAAAGCTATGGTGAGACACCCAGCACTGCACGGGTCCCTGGTCTGATCTCATTTTCTGATTTAATTAGTGGAGTCACAAAGACTTCTGATATCGATGTAAACATGTGAAGGGTGTTAGAAGAAGTTACTGTAGTTTGGCCCCTAATAAAAAGACATCATCAAGTACATATTGATATCACCTTGTTCAAAACTAAACTGTTGGTATGAAATCTGATTATCTGTGCTGCAGGACCCCAGTGAGCTGCGGTGCCCCCTGGTCCCCTTGGTCCAAACCAGCCGGCTGGTTGGACGCCTGATAGAAATCCTGCCAGAGAACCACGCCCAGTACAGCCTCGCCCTGCACCTCCTGGAGGCCGTGGAGGCCCTCACAGCTGAGGACTGACTGTGAGGTGGAGGCAGAGAGAAAGATGAGGAGGAGGCTCGTACGCAGCATGTGAGAGTCACCTCTCTCACCAAAGAGGAGCTTTTGTGTTTCGTCGCGCAACTCATGCTATTATGACAATTTCGTCCTCTCAATTGTAGAATTCAGAGTGGATACGTCAGGCTTTTAACTTTTTTTATAATCCATATTTTTGTGCATGTAACATAAATTATATTGAATATTTGTGTTGTTGGAAACTTAAGATTTCTGAGCTGAGCACGTTTTTGTCATTTCACACCCTCATTGTTTCAATCTGTGCCATATCAGAGTTCTGTCTGACATTTGTCCTTCCTCTCTCCCTGCCACACACAGTGTATCATAAGGAAATATGGACCTTATTTTTTATTAATATGCAGTACTATACTAGCTGTGCCTGTACACCTCTGACTCTGTGCTCCACATCCGGCTGCTCTCACAGGGTTGATCCAGCACAGAATAAAGAGGCTTCTGATGAGCTTAGCCATTCATGCAGTGTTGTTGGTGACTTGTTTTATTCATTCACAATAAGTTCAGGGTAAAACTCGTTTCTTTCATAGTTTACAAGGATTTATCTTACAAAAGCTATAAATTCTCTACGGTTGTCACACAGTGACACTCATTGTAGCGAATTCTCTTTTCAAACATTTACACACACACAAAAAACAAAACCCAAAACTCCACTGAACTGGATTCTTTCTAGACTGATCTGATAAACAAGATGATATCTTCAATTCTGACATAGACGGCAACAAACTTGGTGGCATGAGGTCAAACTGGCACACTGATCACACTACCTACCCCCTGTTCAAGCAAAGTGTGTAAAAGCAGAAACACGGTAGACAGACAGACTTAGTTAAGTGCTATTAGGTTGTTATCTGTTTGTTTCCACTGACATTAACAAAAAATATAGCCGCTTGTGACAAGAAAAAAAAAAAGGTTTCTGTTTAATTCTCAAGTGCAGCAATATGTTGGTGATGTTTGCTGGTCATCAGGGTGACATGAAGCTCAGCGTGTCAGTGAGTCTATGAAACAACAGTCTTACAGCGTGGGCACAGGCAGTCCGCTGACTCAGCAGTGTAGCGGCGGCACCGTGGGCACCGGGCCGCAGAGGTGGGCACCACTGCTATACTGTAGGCACTGTCCTCGCGTATGACGCCACCTGGTGAGACACACACAAACACTTACTGAGCATGATGGAGCGCTGCAGACATTTCACATTTGTCCAAACAGGAAAAACACACGAGCCTCGTGTGTAAAGAGGAACTAAACCAAAAAATGTTACGTTATGTATGTGCTGGCAACCAGAACATCTGCTGTCAGGGAAACACATTCTTAATAAAACATTTATTTTAAAGTGTTCATTAGTGACTCATTTCTCTGGATCACACGATCCACTACACCATCACGTAGCAGCCACAGTGCCAGAGCTGAAGTTCTGAAGTTCCTCACCCTCCAGGTTGATGAGGAAGGATCCGTGGCTCAGCAGGGCGTCTGGGGGCAGGTCGCGTGGCAGCTCACTGGTCAGGTTGACCCGCGCTGCCATCATCAGCTCGACCAGCTGGGAGGAGGTTGAGGTCGGCTCCTCTTGGAGTGACTGTGGAATGAAGTGCATGCATATGAGAGCTGAATCTGCACATGCATACATGAAACCATTTAATGTGGCTGACGGTGTTCGACTTACCTCCATGAGTTCAAACAGCAGACCAGGTTCAATGGCAATAGTGAGGTCATACTGGGCGGCGTGTTTGCCTGGAATGGAAGACAAGAACGAGTCCCTAATGGCACACGCCCCTTCCACAGCTTCCTCTAATCCCGGCCGCCGCCACACGGAGCTGCTTTTGATCCAGCCGCTTTTGAATAACGTCTCATCTTCTGCAGAGACAATTGCAGCGTATGAACAACACAACCATGAAATCCCATTTAAACATAAAGAGTAAATTGAGAAGTCAGGCGCATACGGTCGTGTCCTGGTGAATGGAGATAGACCTCTTCAGCCAGGTGAGGCAGGATGGGAGCTATAGTTCTGGTCACTCCGTCCAGAATTTCCTCTAAAGCCGTCTGACAGGACCTTCTGCCCAACGAGTCCTCTGGTTCACAGTACAACCTGTTTGATTGATGCAGAAATAACGGAATGAATGAATAGTAGAGACTTGCAGTGCACTGAGGACTGAGTGTGCTGTTTGTGGTTCACCTGTCTTTGATGATGCTGAAGTAAAAGCTGGAGAGGTCTCTGGTAATGAAGGCTTGGAGGGTGCGGATGACTCTGCCGGCATCAAACTCACTGTAGGCATCGGTCACCTGTACGCGCAGACACACACATTCCAGTTAGCAGCTCAAACAGTTTGGACATTAGATGCTAGACCACCTTAAACGCACCTTGATGCTGAACTCACGGAGCAGGTGCAACATGTACTGATCAATGTAGTGCATCTGTTTGGGATCCACGGCTTGGACGCGCGGGTCGAAGCCCTGCAGGTTGCCCAGCAGGAACCTCAGAACGCTCCTCAGCTAAGAAGGAAACAGAGGGACTAATAAATAATGAAATGAAAGACGGTTACGCCGCTGTTTAGTTTTACTGAGTCCTCTTGCGCTGGTACCTTGCTGATGTTGTCTCTGGCTAAGTTAAGTGCAGCTGGTCCGATCTGGACCTCAGAGAAGATGTTCGACTCCGCCACCCACCAGCGCAGCACGTCTGCCCCGTAGGCTGGTGTGCTGGAGTCCTGGGGGAACAAAACAAAAACTGACTGAAAGCGCAGAGAACTAAAACGTATCATTTCATCTTACCAGCTTCTCCCAGTGTCCCACCTTTCCTCCATTAACAACTACATCAGGATCCACTACGTTGCCCAGAGACTTGGACATCTTCTCTCCCTTCTCACTGACTGCAAAGCCATGGACCACCAGAGACCTACACCCACAACACAAACATGCATTATTTTAACTCCTTTCTGTAGGCTCAATCATTGAGAGGTGAAGTAAAACTACTAAAAACACATCTCCTCCACCACACCAAAACACCAGCTTCCAAAAAAATACAGAAATGCTACAAAGTTTACCAACTCAACCATTTATCAGCAGGAGTTCCTGTGTCGACTCAGCAATATGATGATGATACTACCCTCTCCGCCTGCCACCTCACTGATTGGTCCGGCAGCCCAGTCCTGTGCTCCAATCAAGCTACAGCAACCTCAGCACTAGAGTTAAAAGTGAAGCTTTCCAACGCCACACTCACTTGTAAGGTGCTTTGTTCGTGACGGCTACGCTGGTGAACAGCGACGACTGAAACCAGCCACCGATCTGGTCCTTCCCCTCCACGTATGCATCCGCCCTGGGGTCTGACTCTGGAGGTGGAGGAGGACAGAAATGAGCAAGTCAACTCTTCACACATACAATGGCAAAACGAATGGTTAGGAGGACAGAAATGTGTAGAAAACACCAGAGAGAGCAGCTAATGTTAGAGAGGAAACTGCAACACTTAATCGTGCCTGGCACAAACAGGTTTACCACCATGTTTCCGATACAAACTTTCAGCCTCAACCGTCTCCACCCTGGATCAATCCAGTGAGGAAACAAAAAGCAAAAACTAGTGCAGTTTGAGTTGTTCCCAGAAAAAAGCAGCAAACTGCTGGGAAGGAAATAAGAGTCATGCTGAGAAGAGGTCATTTTAATCTTTGACCCTCATGTTTGATGTTGTTAACTGCTCCCTAAAACGCATTCAAATGCTTTTGGTTTGGATTATTTGCCTTGAAATTAAAAAAATTTCAGTGACTAGACAGAATAACAAAATATCCAAAAGCATGTGAAGACAAAAGGTGAAGCAGCAGCAAACAGACACAACAAGCCCAACAAGCACAGAGGGGAACGGACGCATTAGACGACATCCGGCGAGTGCGTCGTTCGAGTAGGAGGAAGATCAAACAACCTGCGACCCGAGGTTTGAGCTTTGGAGCACGGAGCCAGCTGAGATAGGACTCAGGCTCCTCAGAGTCTCCCTCCATCTCGTCTGGGACTGAAAACACAGACAATGCGACACACGTCTGCTCCAGCAGGTCGTTTACTGTCATTACGTTTGTTCTCAGAAACAATGATGACGGAGCTAATTGATCTTTTAACCCTCCAAGTGACTGAGATATGAAGCAAATCAGATGTGGTCTTGGATCAGATTCATATGTGTTAGGACTGTCACAGAAGGTTCAGATTACAGTTCAATCTGCAAATGTGCGACAGCTTATGTGACCCCACTGCAGCTGGATACTTGGAAACGTGAACATGATCCATCACCATAAAAAGATCAGATCAGACAAAAAAATGCATAAAAATTAACTAAATCTATTTGTACCTCGCTTGATCTAGTCTGATGTACAGTTTCAGATGTACGGTACCTTGCAGCACAGCAGCCCATGATGCTCCACTGTCAAACCAGATGTCCAGCACGTCCTCTCCACGAATGTAGTCAGATACTGGACCTGCTTTACTCTGAGAAAGTCATACACACACGAAGGCTCACTGTAGTTACCCAAAACTCACATCATCTCTCTCTACAGAGGTTAGTCCGTCACACATCCACTCACCTTCTTGAGCACGTCTGGTGGCAGCAAAGTCTCAACAGGAAGCTCCCACCAACAGTCGCTGCCCTTTTCTTTAAAGACATTTGCTATGTGGGACACTGTGTGTCTGCAGAGGCCAGAGACAGGAGCCGTGGTTAGTTTGGCACTTGTGCGTCTGTCTGAGTGTGACAAAGGTTTGTCTGCAATATCTGTGTGTTAGGGGTGTAACAGTTCTGAGAGTGAAATCACGACGCACACATTTCTAAATACGCGTACGCGCCTGTTTGTCTGAGTGCGGGTTGTGCATCAGCTCACTTGTTGATGAGAGGCTCTCCGGTGTCTCTGTGGTAGAAGACTGGGATCGGGACGCCCCAGCTTCTCTGTCTGGAGATGCACCAGTACGTCCGTCTGTCCAGCATGGCCAGGAGGCTGCCCCTCGCCGACTCCGGCAACACGCGCACCTTCTGCAGCGCCTCCTACACAGACACGCACACAGTGTTGTTTTTTAAACCATCAGATGTTTGTTTTTTTGTACCGTGACGTGTCTGTGCAGGGTACCTTGGCTTTGTCTTTGAGCGACGCTGTGTTGATGAACCACTGTTTACTGGGTCTGATGACAACAGGCTGCTTCGTCCTCCAGTCATACGGGTAGCTGTGAACACACTGCTCCTCTTTCACCAAAGCCCCACGCTCGCTCAGCATGGAAATCACTGACACACAGAGTCACACATATATGTATGAGAGAGGAAGAAAAGAACTGACAGAAGTAACAATACGTACGCTGATGAAATCCCATCTCTCTGCGGTACCTTTATCAGTGCCTTCAGTCATCACAGAGAGATTCTGCAGCTCTGGACCGGCCAGCTCAGTGAACCTGCCGTCCTCATCCACCATACACTCCTGATGTAGATGTGCACACAGACACACACACACACACAGTCATAACGTGTTAGAAGCATATCACACAATGCTACAATAAATTCATAAAATCTAAATGTTATTATCAGGACGTATTTTTTCAACAGCAGTGAAAAATGTTAATTATGTGTAGAATCTGTTTTGTTTGATCAACAGATCAAAATCCACATTTTTAAATGATCAACTGATGAAAAAACAGAAATGCAGCAATGTCTTTTGCAAGGTAAACACACAAAACATGAAACAATACATAATAAAAGAACGATTTGTTTCGTGTACACTGAACCGTTAAAAACTTCTGATGAGCTTTTATTCATTTCATTGTTGGACTGCAGAACGTACCACAGACAGTTTAAAGTGAGAAGCCACGCTGTAATCCTCCATGCCGTGAGCTGGTGCGGTGTGAACCAATCCCGTTCCTTTCGCCATCGTCACGTGATTGGCCGGCAGTAACGGCACTTCCTTGTCAGAAAGCGTGGGGTGTTTGCAGATCCCACCTTCGAGCTGCGAGCCTAGGAGGGAAAGAAATGAGACGGGGTCACCTCCTACCTGCTGTGTGTGTGTGTGTGTGTGTGTGTGTGTGTGTGTGTGTGTGTGTGTGTGTGTGTGTGTGTGTGTGTGTG
>JAUYWH010000004.1:16492139-16516376 GCA_034779795.1 Ctenopoma multispine
GTGTGTGTGTGTGTGTGTGTGTGTGTGTGTGTGTGTGTGTGTGTGTGTGTGTGTGTGTGTGTGTGTGTGTGTTACCTGTGAAGGTGCCCATGCTCTCCAGCTGTGTGCCCAGCAGTGCCTCCATGCTGGCTGTGCGCTCAGTGGCCACCAGTAGCAGCTGAGAGTTGTCCGCTCTCTTCACCACCGAGTACCTGCAAACACGGTGCATGGTGAAGCCTCCTAAACACAACACTACACACTACATATGATAAAACACACACACACTATCTGTGTTGTCTCATTCTTAAACGTTATTATTTACACTATACCTTAAACCACAGTTCTTTCATGTTCAGTCATTTTCTAATAACAATAATAAGAATAAGTGCAGTAGATAAATATTACAGACAGTAGTTTAGAGACGATGTCTGAGGTTTGTAGTTTGTTACCCAGAGCTGTAAAATCTGAGGATCACCAGTGCAAAACTAATCTCTCTCAGATACTCACTGGGCATTTGGCATGTAGCAGACGGCCTGGTTGGCAGGAATGGTCCAGGGCTGCGTGGACCACACCAACACAGAGACAGCTTCCGGACCTGCTGACGGACCACATGAGCACAATTAACCGCCAGATGTCTCACTCTGGTCGTACCATCATGGAACTTCCTGCATGTGTGTGTGTGTATTTGTGTACCTTTTTCTGCAGCTATCTTAGGAGGCAGTGTGCTCAGAGGAAAGCTGGCATAAATGGCTCTGCTCACGTGTTCAGGGTTGTACTCCAGCTCGGCCTCTGCTAGGGCCGTTCTACAGCGGCACAGAGACAGAATTAACATCTACAGGAAATAACTAAGATTAGCAAAGAAAAAATTTAAATGCAGTGATGTTGACTCAGTGGTACCTTGACGAAGGAGACCAGAAGACCGGCTTATAGTCCTGGTAGATTATCCCCTGGAGAAAAACACATTGAAATAAAAACATTAGAGTGTCTCGAGACAGCCGCTGTTCGTTTCACTTCCCTGCCGCCTGCCGTAGCTGCTGCAGGTCAATGTACAGTGAGAATTTTCAATCTGGACATGAACATGGATTTAATCTGTCGTCTGGATGACATCAGATTCTCCACCTTGCTGAGCATTTCCTGGAAGACCTTCAGCTGAGCAGCCTCGTAAGCCCCATCGTAAGTGTAGTAGCACTGGTCCCAGTCAGCCATCACCCCCCAGCGTTGGAAAGCAGCCTTCTGACGAGCTATGGCCCCCTCTGCAAACTCCCGCGCTGAATGAGACAGAGACAAAACATCAGCTGTGACCGGGACAGCGCTCGTGTTCAGCACCTATCTGACATTTCTCTGACCTTTCTCACGGATCTGTAGCGGACTGAGGCCGCTGGTCCCCACCTCTCCCAGAGCCTTCAGCTCGATGGGCAGACCGTGGCAGTCCCAGCCTGGGATGTAGTGGACCTGGCGCCCCCTCAGCATCTCGAAGCGGTTACGGATGTCCTTCAGGATCTGGATCCAATAAGATGCAGTCACCATGCTGAACCTTACCAACCACAAGCACAGGAAATAACCAAGATATGAAAAGTACACTGTAAAGAAGTCACCTTGTTTAGTGCATGTCCCACATGAGGGTCTCCGTTGGCATAGGGGGGTCCATCATGGAGGCAGAACTCCTTCTTGGCCTTCCTCTCTCTCTGCCAGGAGTACAACTCTGCAAACCCACACTTCTAAAACACACAATCCACAGGAAGGGAGGTTGTTTTTTTAAGTCATCACATGTAAAGAGCTTTAACATCAGGTTACAACGTGTGTCCTCACAGGAAGTCTTAAAACCACCAAAATAAGGTTGAAAACACTGAACTAACTTGAGTGACTGTTCGGTTTTAAACATTTCTGTGTGGTTCGTCAGCTTTTCCTGTTCCTCGTACCTGCTGTATCTCCCGTTCTCGGTCCAGCAGCTTCTGTCCGGTCAGTTTCATTGGGAACTCAGTCTGGGGGAGGAGGACCGTGTCTCGGTACAGTCCCTGCGCAGAGCCCGAGTCTACGGAGCCGACACCCTGACAGCGGCTGCATGTGAAGGAGAGAGCGCGGTGGAGGAGGCCGTCCCCCCACTGGGACCTCCGTCCCCACCTCGCTAGCGTCTGGCTTACTGCCGAAACCCGGCACAGCAGCATGGAGAGGCGAGGTAGCTCTGTGGCCGAGCAAACCCACAAACAGTGAAACGTGTGACGGTGTTCCTGTGCTGCTACGCTCCGTCCTTTCTTCAGGTGATGTTTCTACCGGAAGAAATAGTAGAAGGGACAACTACGGAAGCCCCGTGGGCTCATGGAGCCGTTAGTCGCTTTTGTAATAGCTGTGAGACTCTGGAGGTCGCTGTTTACCCACAGTTCCTGTGAAACCACGTGACGACACCGCTATCGCACATTAATGTTAATATTTTAACGCATGTGAATAAACCGTTTTTATACAGCCATGATTTATGTATTATTACTGGTATGTTATATATTTATACAGATTTAACTCCTGCTGTTATTAAAAATATCAGTACTGATATTAGTAAGTTTTGTTTGTAATAAGCTTCTTCTTCTTCTTCTTCTTCAGGTAAGTCTATTAAACCTTTTTGTCCTCGTCATGCGGGATGATTCCGTCACACTGGGGAGCAGATGATCTGTGAACTGTCTTATGTGGCTCTGTCATGTCATTTCAAGGACCTCTGCATAGATACCTGCAGGTGAGCTGTGTAGAATTATATCATAATCAACCAGCGTCAACAACGGATTATTCTGAAAGTGTGTGGATGTGTAATGTGTTTAAGCTAAAATAGTAACAGTCTAAGTTCATGAGTGGTCACCGTCCAACAGTAATTACAACTAACAAGCAGGTAATCTTTAGAGGGAGGATTATTATTGTTGATGAAACTGTGACGTCAGAGGGTGAGAACAGGTGGTGATGAGTGGCAGCTGATGTCACAGGGCATATAAAGAACACGCCTGCGTCTCCTCATTCAGTCACTTCTCACCACAGGACTTCGTGGAGCAGCGAGCTGAGACACCTTCACCTATCCACGATGAACAAGATGAGCGCAGTTTACCTAACAGCTCTGCTGCTGGCTCTCCATCTGTCGCTGGGGGTGAGTGTTTTCTATCTGTGGGATTTAACCGGATGATGAAGGGGACAAAACTCAAGCTGAGACTAATTTAGTTTCATTCCCAGGCTGCCGACAGTGATCAAGTCGAATATTACAGGCGGTCTTGATTTAAAAAGTAAAGGGTGTTTAGGTTACGGTCCGTTCGTTGACATTGATTCAGGTTCAGTTCATCCTGCAATTTAATACAGTGTAACTTGATGACCATCTAATGTTAAATATTAAGATTTAGAAAGGGCTGTTTAAACATGGAGTCTTTAGAAAATGTACTGAGAGTAAAGCTCCTGTAGTATGTGAGATGTGGAGGAGTTGGGGGATAAAGTTGCGTTTTGAGGATGGAGATGAATCTCCTGCGTCCGGAGGATTTAGATTAGTTCCTGACTATAACTTAGAGGACTTAAGCCTTCATGAGTTGAGTTTGCTTATCTTTTTGTCCCCCCCCTCCTTGTTGCGCTTGAATAGTCTGTTGAACCTGTAAATGTGTTGTGCGTTACAGGTGGCCCAGACCACTACGGCCCCTACGACCAATGCAACCCCCGCGATGTCCACGGCCACCCACACCAGCTCCGGGAACACAACGTCCAGCGACTGCGGGAGGACCGACGCCTTCACGCTGCTGCTGCCGCTGGCTGTAGGAGCGTGTCTCCTCCACAGCTGGTCCTAATGATCTCCTGATGGCTCTGCGCACTGCACCGAACAGCCGCGGCTGCGGGGAGGAGTGCGAGGCGCAACGCTACACCGAGCAGTGCTTTGTGGCCCGTTTCAAACGCGGTTTGGATTTAACGGTCTACACTTTTTTGGGGGAGGGGGGGGGGGGACGTGTCATGAAAGGGCGCGCACTGCCATGACGCAGAGCGTTCTCACTTTTACGCACGAACCAGGGCCGCTACCTGCTGCTCTCGGTCGTTATTACCTGCTGTTCTTTGCAAGAGCCATTCGTGGACTACATGAAAATAATAATTCAGGAGGCTTAACAGTGGAGTCTCTGACGCCGTCGTCTCCTGTGTGGTGGGGGTGGGGGGGAAGCGGGCAGAATATCTGAGTAGCTAAAAATCATGTTATGAATAATTGATAACTGTAATTTCTGACGGGAAAAAAACATTTCTGTAAACGTGATTTTTGTTATTTTTAGAAATTTAAATTTTGTAAGTATAATAAAGCTTTAAATTGTGATGACTTGTCCGTTTTTATTTTGAGTGCTTAACATGGTATTAATTTGATTTCATTAAGATCAAATGGCTCATACTTCAATTCGTCAACACTTTAAACGTACGGAATAATTCTGAGTGAGGTCGAGGCTCTCATACTGCACATTGGAGAAACACGCTATAAAGATCAAATCAGTAGCTGAACGTGCGGTTCAACTAAAGCTCCAAATTTTGAGTTGAGGGTAAGTAAGGTCTCCACCCATAATCTTAAATTGTTGAACATGTAACAACACAGCCTGTGGCAGTAAGTACTGAACAAATCAAATGTCCCAAACTAGTCATTTCTGACAGTGAAGTCACACAGCTGAAGTCTTAGTCTTTCTTTTTATTTTTTTTAAATTCCCCTTTAAGCTCATTGCCTCTCATTAGGGGGTCATTTACTTAATACTTTTTCTCACATCACTAAGTAACCAGTGATGAAATAAACATGTCAATAGACAAAGCAGGTGCATATTTAAAGCCTCCTCGTTCACCTGTGCCATCAAAGCATCTGTCTAGTAAAGACTGGAATTCACCTGTTGTCCCCTCCCCCAGTGTCTCACGATGATCACATGACGGACTGTATTGTCCAGCTCTTATCTGCTCCAAAGCAAGACTTGAATCAAAACCTTTTGAACCATGATCCACCCTCCTGTCCATCCCTCCTCCTCCTCCTTCAGGTACCTCAGTTTCCATCTCACAAACATGTTTTTTTTGACGACGTCCTGCTTCATAATTCAAAGCTGAAGAGGGCTGACGGAACACTAGCCACATTCTTTCAGCGAGGCTGTGAAACTTTAATGCCACTGTGGTGTGGGGTTAGGTGATGGAGAGATAAGTTCTCCTTCAGTTGACCATCAGAGTGTGACCACTTAGAGCCCTCCTCCTCCTGCCTTCCAGCCACTCCACTCCACACATGAAACGTAACGAGAAACCTGAATTCTGAGGTTCGGTGTTTGCTCGCTGGTGGAGAACAGGGAGGAAGCACACACACACAGGAGGGTGGAGGGTCAGAGAAAGGTGAAGGACACTCCAGAGCTTTCATCACTGAGCCGTGCAGCCCCCCTTCACCTGCTCTCAATCTCGCTCTGTTCCAAAGCAGGAATGTGCATTTCAAGACACTCGAAACCAGGATGTGGCAGCATCACCAGCGCGTGTGTCTCTGTGGAGACTAAAACAACAGCTCAGTTTGTTGCTCATCAATAAGTCAAAGACGATCATGTGCTGGGAACAGGTATCGCGTCACCTTCCCTGTGCGTTCCTGGCATGATTCTTACGTCACCTTCCAACAGCCAGTTTCAGTGAGGCTTGTCAAGTTTTACATTTGCTGCTTCTGGAAATGACGAGAAGTGAAACATCACTGATGTGAGTCAGACAACTGTGGCGTGAAGTCTGGAAGGGAAGTAGATGTGTTCCCCACGGAGGTGCAGCTATGATTTGTTACTGAGTGAAAATCTGTGACTTTTGTTCATCAGCAAAGCAGAAGCTGTGCACTAATTGTCATTTTGTTCCTGCGCTCTGAATTCATAACCTACTACTACAACTACTAATTGTCTTCTGTGATCTGCCTAATAACTACTTTCACACACTGCAGTGAGACTAGTGGTTCCAATAAGATAAGATGCACATCTTAAAAACAACGCGTCACGCAGCAAGTTGCATTCTGCAGTGAAACCAGTGTGTTAGGAAGCACGCAAATGGCTTCAAGCCTTTAAAGGGTTATCTATCTAATCGGTCAGTTGGAAGATGCAGAGACAGGAGCAGTGTCATAATCATGTCCCCTGCCGTTATGAAGTTGTGTTCATTAATTTTTAAATGTCATAGCATGCATCCAGTCAGGGAAGTTCAGATGTTCTCACCACATCCTGTACAAACACGGAACTTGAGGTTGATGTTCACAAAGAATAAACACATTACTCATTGTGTTAAAACTAAAACTTACGATTATACTTTGTTTCCCTGAGTTGATACGAATTTCTTTCATCAGGAAGCCGCCTCAGTTCATTTCTGGTTTTGGTTGAGCTCTGGGTGTGTTGGAGTCAGGTAGTATGTGCTACCCTGTTCCTGTTTTGACAGGAACATGTACGCACTCCTGTCTTGTTCCTGTTTTGACACCTGGAAAATAAAGTACTGTAAAAACCCCACGTTGCATTATCATTGTGTTAAACAACAACATGAAGATCAAGCATTGTTTTGTATGACGGATAATCACAAAATAATCATTAAAACCCACCATGGTTGCTGTACTGTTTATCATGTGATCATACATGTGCTGCTTTTACCACACATATATGTGTGCGTCAAAGCTCCCTGATGATATATACTGCATTGTTGCATTGTTGCTGCATTTGTTTTGTTTTTTTATCATCTCCCTCCTCTTGTTAGCTTAGCACTTAGCCTGGCTCTGAAACCAACTGCCAACCAAAAAAAAAACCTTGAACCAAGCAATAGACGATAGAAAATAATAAAGGTAAATTAATTCTTTCTCTGTGACCATACAGGTGCAGAATCCTACAAACTTTAAAATGGTACCTGTAAACCAAAGACTTTAAAGATAGCAGGTAAAATCCTAAGCAAAGATTTAAATCAGACCCATTGTGTCAAAATCTTTGTGTTATGAGATTCAACAGTCTTACACAATAAAGCTAATAATGTAAAGAGCAGGAGTCTGTAGTAAATCTGTATTTAAAATAAAACAATTTACAGTATGGAAAATATACCCCTTTGAAATTAAAAGTAAAACCTCTAGAAACTACATTGAACAACTGAGTCAGACATGATACATTTTTTTTTATTAGACTTTAGAGAAACACTGAGCAATTTTATTACAAGAAACTGTACAATACCTCGGTGCCGTCCTAACTTGGACAATCAGTAAGTTAATCTCTGGGAGGTGGAGCTGAAGGAACCAAACTTTGTGTTTGGGAAATTCCTCCACCTGGCACCACCCAGCTGTGTCTAATCCCAGGCCCACACACACCCACCCACTCCTGCTGTTTGTTGTTCCTTTACAATATAGCACCTGAACATTTCTCCAGGACATGCATAATCTGTTGTCTGCAATAGAAATCCACTCTATCAAACAAATTATAACATGTTTACAGTTTTAAAGCTCTGTAAATGTGAAGCGGAGACTGCATGCCAATATAGTTTTAAAGGTATCACATTACCATGTAGAAGCAGAAAACATGGCTTACTATATGTCTGTGTGTTGCTGACATTTCAATAGCACATCCACCTCTGGCAGCCGCGAGCGACGCTGACATTTGCATACTGAACACAGAGATCAGGATCAAATGAAAAGCAGTGGAAAGAGCTGGGCAGGTGGGACAGATGGAGGAAAGGATGAAAGCGGGAAGCATGGAGGCGTACCGTGCAAATCCACACATCCAGAGAGGAGAATGTCAATGGAGCCTTTGTGGACTTTCTGCTATATGCAACTTGTCACTCTACATTTCTTTTTTAAATATTTCATATTTAAACACTGATTAGAAGCCATTTCGTAACTTCTTTTGATGCACTCCCCTAAGACTTCTCCTCTGTTGCGGAAAAACTGAAGTTTCAGCAAAATCAATTTTACAGTGAATCTCAAACGTGCAATAAATACTAACACATATAATCCAACATGTTTAGAAGCTGATGTTGACCTTTCATTGCTTTTTAATTGAGGCAGCTGGGTGATTAGCATAGCTTAGCATAAGGCTTAGGAGCAGAGGAAAACAGCAGCCTGGCTACGTCCCAAATAATATGAGAATTAAAACGTGAAAATAAATGTATTTTTTCAAAATATTGAACTATTCCTTTAAATATAGAGCTCTAACTTAGTAATGCACCTACAGAAGCAAGGGCACAGACACGGGCTGCCTTCTTAATCGTATTCTTAACAGTCTTAAGGAGGCCTGCTGTGGTGGAGCCTGTATGCAGAGGACTCTATAAATACAACCGAGCCTCAAATAGACAGTTTGTGCTGCTGTTAGCTGTGACTCTGACCTTATTAAAGTGATGCAGAGAAAACAATGTCACATTTCTTTCTAGATTACAGAAGCATCACTGTTGCTATGTTGTCTTAGACAAACCACTATAATTAAATACAGTGCGTTTATTCAGTGTCTTTACACCAACACTAAGAAAAGAGGAAGAACCACGACTTTCAACACCCGTCAGTAATTCAGTTGAGGTTTTGTCTTAACAATGGATGAGAAGACTAGAACTTAACATGTTAATATGAGAACTGTTCTAAAGATTTGTTTTTTACAAGCCGCACGTACATAAAATCATCATCTATGAAGTGGTTCTCTCCTGCAGAGGAATGACTCAGGATTATGTGGAGCTGGAGGTTATTGTGGACTTGTGCAGCACCTTGGTTTAGGCCACTTTCCAGTACTGTAATTGGCTGACTGGATTGATTTCACTTGAGTAGATTCCAGCACTTTAATGTGGACACTCTTAGTATTCAGGGAAAGACTCTTGGCTTGAGCCAAAATGGCTCAAGAGGCTGCTGGTGTTTAGTCAGGCAAAGTTGTTACCCAACTCTTCTGCAATCCTAATTGCCAAATGTGTCTTTGTTCTCATGCACATCTTTGTGTATTGCAAACATCTTCAATTTCTTGGCTAACATTGGTAAAAATGTGTAAATGTCCTGTACGTACTTTCAGCAATCATCAGCACATCAGTATTTTCATTCACTGTGAGTTGACATTAAATTAAACTCAATGTACTTCATGCGATGTAACACTTTATGTACTGGTGGATAGCTGGTGAATTTCAAAGTTCAAGTTTGATAAAGTTTGAGCATCATACTGCATTTTGTTTTATTAATCTGACAGGGAAAAGGAAGTGGTTGCTACTGAATGTAGTGGATAACATGATATTTGACTGTGAAATGTACTGATGTCAAAGTGTGAAGTAGCAAACAATAGAAATGCTACAGTAGTACATACTGTAAGTAAGTGTACTACTAGTTACTTCCCACTATCGGAGTCTGCAACCATGCTGGCAGCTCTCTGAGTCTGCAAACTCTGAGTGCTTTATGCTAACACCCACATGCTCACATGCTGATGTTTTGCAGATACAGTATCATGATTATTATGCTAATCATCTTGGCGTGTTTGCATGCTAACACTGTGTATGAGCGCCAGACACCAGGTACAGTTGAGATTGGGAAGCATGTTTACAAGTGTTCATTTTGATGGGAACAGTCAAAATAAAAAATTTTTCTTCAGATAGTTCTTCAGAGAACAAATACAGCAGCATCAAACAGTTTAAAGACCATATCACCTAAAGTATGTTTTATTCCACAAATAAATCAAGTGAGTAATGAAGATCACAACACTGACGACGTCCTGCAAAGAAAGTCCATTGCACTTACACTATAAGTCCATTATGTGCGTCTGTAATTTGTGGGGGTTCTTTGCATCCACGGTTCTCTTCATACAGCTGAAGTTTGCTCCCTTTTGGTTCTGCTCTCACTTAAGTCTCCGTAGTCACTGATGGAGGGAAATCCAACCCTCTGCTCGATCCACTGGGCAACACTGAGCAGCTTCTTGTCTTGGAGGGCTGGGCCTATGAGCTGTAAGCTAATGGGAAGACCTCGTCTTGATAATGCAGTTGGCACAGAAACAGCAGGTAGACCTGGGGTTAAAAAAACAAAAAACAAGAGTTGGAAGAAAGTTCATGAAAAAGCAATGAATAAGATCTCAAGGTTGGTTTGAGATTAATTTGGAGAGAGATACATGTAAGCATGTTTCAAGAGACACTTTTGCTCACACATTAACTTCCTCTTTTAATTTCAGTATCAGATTTACGATCCAATGTGTCGCTGTTGAAGGAAATAAGAAAGGTAACTGCGGAAGTTGTTTTGGGTGAAAGGTTTTCAGTTCCAGGTGTGTGGGTGTTAAAGACAGTAGTGCAAGTGTGTATCCATGCATGCAGTATATATAGAGGTGCTTGAACCCTCCCACACTTCCTATGAACAATACGACGAGGTACGCCTGAAGGCATCCGTTCTTCTCTGTACCTGCAACGTTGACAGGCTGGGTGAAGACGTCTTCCTGTGCGCTGCGCATTCGGTTGTCTTCCTGTGTGAAGTCAGAGTAGCGGGCAGCGTCAGTCAGGGTGGTGGGCGTCAGCAGCACGTCAACACCTGAGCCAAACACACGCTTGAAATCGTCCGCTATCAGCCGGCGTACTTTCTGGGCCTTCACAAAGTAGTGCTGGTAGTTCCTGGTGTAATGATGGTCATCAGTTAATCACGGCTTTGTCCTCCACACAATTTTAATGACACATTTTCTCATTTCAGCTTCAGTGTGTTGCCTTACTGTTTGAGCAGGTAGTAGTTCCCAGACAGAATCCTCCCTCTCACTACATCATTGAAGCCCTCGTGTCGAGTCGAGGCATACATGGCTTCTGTCGAGCTGTTCACCTCGCTACGGTGGCCTGACACAAATCAACACCATTACCTTTATTTTAACACATGCAAACCGGAGCTATCCTGATTTCTGATGAGACATTTACCGCTGCTGGTTCTTACCATATTCGAGGCCGTCAAAACGGGCCATGTTAGACGCCACTTCGGCACAGCACAGGACGTGGTAGCACACAATGGAGAATTGGGTGTGTGGGAGAGAAACTTGCTCCACCCGTGCCCCCGCTCTCTCAAACATGTCGGTAACATAACTCCACTGAGCTAGAGACTCCTCAGACAGCCCCGGGGCGTGGTACTCCTGATAATAGTAGATAGAAGATAATAGTATCAGCGATACTGAGATATTACACAGGAGATAGTGACTTTAATAGAAAGTTAGACTCACCTTAGGGATTCCTATAGTGAGGTTCTTCACATTAAAGTCTTCAGGTAGCTCCCTCAGGGGAGAAGGGGCAGGAATTGTTGTTGAGTCTCTAATATCAAGACCTTGGAGGATACCTGTGCATCATTTTAATAACATTCCAGGTTAGGACAGTAGGAGACACTAACAATGTCACCTGTTCTTACCATTGCATGGACACATTTAAAGGCGTCCTGAGGAGATTTCTTACAAACAAAGAAACGTCATATTTAAACTGTGTGTCCTTAGGGTCTAATAAATATCTTAACACATGTTTTCTTCTTGTCATTGTTGGCACATAGCTTTGTTGTTTGTCACCACAGCCAACTGCTAATTACCAGAATAGTGTCGCCTGGGTGCTTGTTACAAAGAAGATAGAGACCCACTCCCAGCACCACTGCTACATAGTCGGAGCTGTAGTCTAAACTTCACAGTCTACCTTTAATATTAGTATTTGTTATTGTGATAACAATACTGTTTTTAAATGAAATTTAACTTATGAACATTAGGAAGTTGTTTTGCATTGATGTTAGTACAGCTTCAAAACATGTACAGTATGTTTTTGAGGAGAATAGAGATAGATAGAGATTTCTAACTGTACAGTGGTTGTTAGAGAAAAGATGCTCAGGTGAGAACAATAACTGATTTCTTCATGTATTAGTTAATTGACTAAGCAGGGAAAGAAGCAACAAAAGCAAACAACCTCTGATATATTTGCCCTTCACCGACAGACCATAAAATCTACTGTGCATGGACTGATAGGGGATTGTTTCTCATGTTGCAGTGGATAAAAGGGTTTAGCTGCCAAACAGCTAAACATAAATGTAACAATACATTAAAAGCATCCTACCTAAGATGATGGCTGCGTCGCTGACACTGCGTGTCAGAATGCCGGGCACATCCATGGAGTTGACCAGAGGGATTAGACCGTGTCTGGACAGCAGACCGTACGTTGGCTTCAGGGCCACAACGCCACACAGCGCTGCTGGGTTACGAGTAGAACCACCCGTGTCTGATCCCAAAGCCCTGTCACAAAATTAAGACAGAACATTTTCAGCTTTTTCCCCCTCTTCTTTGTCAAATGTTTCTGAACCATTGACCTGGAATATGTTTCCTCACAGGTAGCTGGTGAGAGAGGCCACTGCTGCAGCACTTCCTCCTGAGCTTCCTCCAGCAATGACCCAATCAGAGTCTGGTACTGCCCCTGTTTGCTCTCTGTAGGGAGCAGCATAGCTCCAAGGGTTCCTTACTGGACCAAAAACCCCATCAGTACTTCCAGAACTGCAAGACCAATGAATGAATAAATAAGATCATAACAACCAGAAATCTAAACTAAGTATATAGACAAACAGCTGTTCTAATGGCCTCACCCCATAGCAAACTCATCCATGTTGGTCTTCCCCACCAGTACAGCCCCTTGGTCCAAGAGCTTCTGGACCACTGTAGCGTTGTATGGTGGGATGTAGTCTGTTGCAAACGTGATGACAGGTTATCAAAACAAGATTGACAGAAAGTGAAAATGATGAGACATAGTATTGAGGTGAAAACAGACCTCTGAGCATCCTGGAAGCACATGTGGTCTTGACATTCCTGGTGCAGAAGTTGTCCTTGACTGCAAAGGGGATTCCATCCAGAGGACCTCTGGGTACTCCTGTACAAAAGGCAAAAACAGACTGTATAACTCCACACAGACCAAACGCAAATACACACACTCATGTGTCCACACCTTGCAGCAGCCGACTTTCTGCTTCCTGGGCCTGTTTCACAGCCAACTCCTCTGTCACACTGATGTAAGCGTTAAGATGCTGTTTTTTTTTGATGCGGTTCAGACACCTCCTGCAAAGCTCTGTTGGAGAGATCCGTCCTTCCCTGAGGGCCAAAGACACCTAAAGAACAATGTTGAAACACCAGTAGTGTAACTCAGTCCTTTGACTAAACTGAGCATTTTAAAAAAAAAGCTGCATTCTATTCAAATAACCAATGACATGCAACAATCAGCCCACATGTGCAATACCAGGACCCTGAAAACAACACAGATAAATGGAATTCAGTCATCACATATTTTATTAGTTTTACTGCCATGTGTAAAAGACTAACTGCTATATTTGCATGCTACTCTGAAGTACTTCATATTTAGATTTGATGCTACTGCATACATCTGCTCTCACTACATCTTTCTACATCAGAGTTTCAGAATCAAAATATTGTTTTTACAGATTTAACTTTACAACATTAAAATGCAGCTCAGAGCTAGAACATCAGTGATGCAACAATAATTTAATCATTGAATGGTAAATATGTCAAATCTCAAAGGCGTCACTATACAAAATAAGTACCTTTATCATTAAAGGGTATTTCCTCCTAATATGTATATTTTACTCAAGATTATAGATAGAAAATAGTTTACATTAGAGAGTAAAACAATCATCACGTTCGGTACTGTTTAACACACGTTTTCATACTCAAGTAACGTAAACGTTACTTTCTGCTTGAGTGAAGAATTAGCAGTTGTACTTCTACTTTTAGTGGAGTATATTTGATTGACAAGTGTACTCATATTATGTGGTACAGTTTCAGAGTTTCTTACTCTATAAATAAAGCAGGACATCTTAAATGACCACATATTCAACACAATTAAAGTGTATATTAAGATTCTACAGCTACTGTAAAAGTACTTTAGTATCGAAAAACACCAATATGTGTTAGCTAACAAAGACTCAAACGACAAATGTAAAACAAAGAGAAGAAGCAAACGTTCCCACTAACCTGCTTTATCGTCAGGTTGAGCATGCTGACAGTGTTTCTCTTCATAACCTTTTAAATGAACGACAACCTTCTCACAGTGTGTAGCAGCAGCAGCAGCAGGCTGCCATGTTTGTATGGAGATCCATAGCCTAACAGCGCTTTCAGCGATTGGGCAGCTGCTGAAGAAAGCGCGCTCTGATTGGTGGAGACGCTGAGCGCTGACCTGGACGCCGGTCATAAGAAAAGATATATTGCGGAAGAGGACGTTGCTGGGTTCACACGTTTAAGATTGTGGAATTTCTGCAGCTACCAAACGATCAGTTAGACAGCTGTGTATAGTAAGAAAATCAAAATGTAGTGGAAACTGATTCTATTTATGAGTTGTTAATTTTATTGTAGCATGTTGACTGTACAGTTTAATTGTTTGTAGATGCAGTCAAACTGTTCGGTTTGACTAGTTTGATGCTTTTAGGTGTTTAAAGATGGGCTCTGTTAGACATTTGGTGAACAGCAGGTGGCTGTTTCACCTTTGTAAAGCACCATGTGTGAACACACCAGTGTCCAGACGTGGCAGCCAGACCAGACGGTTCAGTACCTCCAGCAGGTGTATGACTGTTATGCCAGCCTGGGTCATTGATAAATATGGACACAATGATGTTTTACGGTTCACTAAAAACGCCAGTTTCCCCATCATCAACTATCCCAACGAGGTCATTGTCAAAGTGTTTGCAGCAGGACTAAATCCACTTGATGTGAGCATGAGAGGTGAGTGACAGTCTGTGTTTACACCCTGCAGAATGACATTATAATGCTGTACTAATATGCACTCAGCTTTTATTAGGATGTGACACCATGGTGTCACCACTTGGTTGAACTGCAGGTCAAGTCATCGAAGTAGGATTTTTTTCCTTCTTTGTTAGAAAAAACAAGAGAATTGCTTCAAAATAGTTCATGCAGCCCATCATCCTGTCCACATATGTTACACCTCCTATAGAGTGTGTCTGCAGTACATAACGTACGTTGATTGTGAAGTGTAGGGGAGGACAGAAAGGGGCAACAGCAGTGACCATTTAGTGCAAAGGTTCCACTAGCTGGATTAATTCAATTCAATTTCAATTAATCTTTATTTGTATAGCACCAAATCATACCAAAGGTCATCTCAAAGCACTTTACATAGCGAGGTTTAGGACCTTGCAAAATATAAGTGTATATATAGAGAACTATACAGAAGCTACAGATTTGTGAATTATACCACGGAGCTAACCTCTTCTGATGAACTTCTTTCTTTTTTTAGAGGGGCAACAGCATCGAGTATCGTACTGAGTGAAGCTGCAGCTTTATCAACTAGATAATCGACCTGTAATGGAGTAAAGTTAAGATTACGGCCCTCCTCTGTATTGGTACATGTCATAGGATTAAAGGATAATGGGATCATTTCCTTAAATTTGGTGACTGCATTTTCAGATAAATATCTACTATAGTGGAATTTTTTTCCAATTGATATAGAGTCCAATATAGTGAACTGAAACGTTATTAAAAACGGCCAGACAGCAGAAGGTTTAGAGGAAAAACTATTAAATTATCAATTTCTAATCCATAAGTCAGAACAAGATCGAGAGTGTGATTGAAACTGTGAGTGGCTTTATTTACATGTTGAGTGAATCCAACATGTCTGGGGTCTGGGGTTGATTAATAAGCTTTAGTTGTAGATTGCTGCTACTCCTCCACCTGTACTTCTAGGGATATGATCATTAATATGACTTGGGGGGGGGGGGGGGTCCACTAAATAAAACTGACATATTTATCCTGCTGCAGCCAGGTTTCAGTGAGACTAAATAAGTCTGATGGATTACACTTTGAGTTTCAGTTTGTTGTCCAACATGACTCTTATATAAAAGTGAGCATATGCCAGAGACATTTTTTGACTTACTTAAAATACTTAAATTGTTAAAAACATCTTATGAATATATCCATTTATTATTATCATTCACTTTTCCCCCTTTAGATGAAGAAGAATATGTAAACAGCCTTTTGGCGTCAAACTCTGCACATGCTCCTGTTCATCATCCAGCACTGTGAAGCTGATTTCCACCCTTTTCTAATCTCTTTGATTCAGGCGCTTCTTTTATGATTAATTCAAATAAATAGGAATTTTTCAATGACATAACCCATTAAACATGTCAGTATATTAATAACTTCTGCCACAGTGTTTATACTTTATTTCTTAATTGTTAATTCAGATTTCCTTCATAAATATAAGAGAAACCTGACACAGAATGGTGAATGTTCTTCTCCTTCGAGTTTCCATCTGAAATGACTGATGATCATGCTGACTGGCTGTAATCATAAGCTCTCTCCCTGTCAGGTGGATATGGTGCAGCTACGCTGTCTATGAAGAGAGACCCTCTGAATATCAAGCAGTCAGGCAGTGAGTTCCCTCTCATCCTGGGAAGGGACGTGTCGGGGGTCGTCATGGAGTGTGGCCTGGATGTGAAGTACTTCAGAGAGAGAGACGAGGTAAACACTCGGTAATACACTCACTCACCTGGAGCCCCCAGTTATGGAAACGGTGTGCTCCTGCACACAGTGAGTCACATACGCGTGTTAACTATGTAGTCACGGTGCTGTAAACAAAAACAGCAACGGTATGTGAAAGTTCCTTCGATAAGACAGATTAGATCAGCAGCTTTGCATTAGCATTTGCATTTGTACCTTTTCACTGGAACAAAGTCCAAATGTTTGCTGACTGTGGTTCTCTGCTCTCCCAGATAAATGTAGATATTCTCTTAAAAAAACAGTTTATATTGTACATCTGATTATTGTGATTTCATGAAAATGTTCTTTGTTCTTATCTTTGAAAAAACCAAACATCACTTTGAACATTAGTGTAGTTAGAATTTCTGAAAAAGCGATTCTGCTTAACAAGTCCTTCTTATGAATTTTACCTTGCACAGAAAACTAAAATCACATTAGTTTCCATTTCACTGTAGAGTTTATAAATATTAGTTTACGACCTCATGATTAACTCCTACTTTTCATCATTCTATTTATTGACTATGATACACTGTGTGTGTGTGTGTGTGTGTGTGTTAGTTACTGTTAAGTTAGCTGTCACACTGTCCGTGACTTTTTTAGCACATCATGAAGTCATAGTCAGTTTCAGTTGTCGCCTCACAGTTGTTGACTGGGTGTTTAACACCACGCAGTGACTATTTTGTGCTATTTTTGAGAACGGATTTGACATATTAGTCACATCACTCTAAACAGTCTGTGAATACTGCAGAACTGTGTGTGTGTGTGTGTGTGTGTGTGTGTGTGTGTGTGTGTGTGTGTGTGTCTGTGTGTGCGCGCGTGTGTGCGTGCGTGTGCGCGCGTGTGTATGTGTGTGTGTGTGTGTGTGTGTGTGCGTGCGTGCACGTGTGTGTCACCACCAGGTGTGGGCAGCCATCCCACCGTGGAAGCAGGGGAGCTTGGCAGAGTTTGTGGTGCTGAGCGGCAACGAGGTATTGTTCACTTGATTGTTAGTGTTGCAGCAAATATCTGCACTCATCTATCAGTGTATCATTTAATCAGTGGCAGTTGTGTGCAGTCACTTCCTTTGTCATATTTCAGTAAACACACTTTTTCCGTTTCAGCATATGAAACTTGCCTTTTGTTTCTTTCTACAATGAAAAGGCTGCACACCTCTCACTGCTTCAGTGCAGTGATGAAACCTTCAAATTAAAGCTTTCACAATGAGTCGGCAGGTTAGCTGCTGAAACATGTCGACGGTGCTGCTCTCATGCTGTTATTGTAAATGTGTGTTTTGCTCAGGTGTCCCACAAACCAAAGTCCCTGAGCCACACAGAGGCAGCAGCCATTCCCTACGTGGCAACCACTGCCTGGTCAGCTCTGGTCAACACTGGTGGGCTCAGTAAGGACAACTGTGCTAAGAAACGGTGAGGGAACCGCCACACTGCTACGCACACACACACACACACACACACACACACACACACACACACACCCGTTTTCACCTCTTGTTAATTCCCATCCATCCCAAAGATGCTTCCCCTCTTTGATCTAGTCAATTATTCCCGTCCCTTCCAAGCTTAGGCCCCGTTAGCTCGGTCAATAATGAGCCTCTGGTTCTCTGGAAGCAGCTCATACACTGCAGTGAACTTGACACGACTGGGGTGCATTTGACATGAATCCTAACAAGGGAGATACAAACACATTAATCTTACATGTCTGCTTTTCTTCTTCTCCACAGAATCTTGATCCTTGGAGGATCTGGGGGAGTGGGAACATTTGCTATACAGGTATGAATGAAAAGGGCATATTGTCTTTATTATGTCCCATTTTTTAAATACTAAAGTGATTGTTGTTCCTCTGTATACTCAGTGACAGGAGTGTGAACATAAGCTGTGGTGTTTACCTGTCGGCTTACAGACTGTGTCACACTCTTTGCTTGGTGACCTGAAAAGCACAGCTCGTATTACACTGATCCAACATTTGATCCTATTAATTATACATTTCCTGTGCTCCTCAACCACTGAATAACATTCTGCTGCAGATAGTAACCAAAATACATATTGAAAAACATGCTCACTTACAACACAAGTGACACATAGAAATGATACGACTGTGCAGTTTAAATCCTCATTAGTCTACATATTTGATGATTGTGTTCAGATGTTGAAGGCATGGGGAGCCCACGTGACTGTTACCTGCTCCCAGAATGCAGAGCAGTTTTTAAGGGGGCTGGGGGCAGACCATGCGGTGGATTACACTGCTGGACCTGTGGAGGAGCCGCTCAGCGCGCTGGAAAAGTGAGATGCACACAAACCTCTTTCCACTCCGGCATATTCTACCTCTCATCTCCATTTTCCTTTTTAATGCCCCATTACCCCACACTTATGCACCCCTTCTTTGTCTGGTGTTTTCACCAACTCTCCCCCTCTCCACCTCAAGATTTGACCTGATCCTGGATAATGTTGGGGGGGACAATGAGCGCTGGGCTCTGAACCTGCTTAAGCCTTGGTGCGGCGCCAAGTATGTCACCCTCGTTACACCTTTCCTCCAGAACACTGACAGGCTGGGCATCGCTGATGGTATGATGCAGACTGCTGCTACGGTGGCCACCAAGGCCCTCAAGGTAATCATGTAGAATAACACAGGTGGTTCTGCAACATTTTGACCACGTTTTCAGTAAGGAGTTGTTGTGAAAATAGTCACGCTATTGTATGTTCACATTGAGAGGCTTTGGAAAATTAGACTGCGGTTTAGTCTTTTTTTTTTTTTTTTTTTGAGCCAAGTACCAAGACCAAATGTAGCCTGTTTCAGAACCTAGAATTCTGAGAAGCAGATGCCAGATATATCCAAATGTGATGACTTTTAGTTTCAGCAAGATCATGAAGGCTCTATTACAACATTCGATCCACTATGTCGAATGTTTTCCTGCTTCATGTCTGGTGAAAAATAATAGTTGTGTGGTCGAAAATGCATTTGGTGTTTTGTTCTGTGGTGCGGGAGTGGTTTTCACATGACATCCAAACTGGTTCTCTTTTGGTAGAAATCATCTTGGTCAGCTTGGTGATCAATACATTTCTTTGCCAAAGCAAACATTACAACACCGTGAGTTCAGACCAACAGCAGCAGGTAAAGCTTGGTTCTGTCCGTTTGACTGACTTCGTCACACACATCATCAACAATGTGCTGCGTTAGCAAAACACCTGAAGGGGAAGTGCACATTCCTGCTACAAGTACACTGTATATGTACTGTTTTCATCATGACCTTTGTCGTTATAATTAGTCTCATGCAATAACAGACTCCTCTCTTCTTCGAAGACTTTCCAGGCCATTGTGAAACCGGCAGTAGCTGCTGTAGTTCGCCACAATAAGACCTGGCATCCATGTGGGATTCCAATTTCTTCCAAACATGTTGTTTAGAGTTGGCGTCAAGTTAAATTCTTCTGCAACAAACCTACTTCTTCATTGAAATGTCTTTATGCAACAAAAAACGGATACAGTGTTGCTACATAGTGATTGTCGCATTAGGACTAAACGGCCTCGACCAGGACCATAGTATAAAACTCACCTATTTACACACACACACACTCTCCAGGAACATCGCGTTGGCGTGAGCGTTGCAGAGCAAAGCTTGCAATACAGTGCACTTGTGGCTTTGGTGTCATATTTGCTCTACTGCCACCTCTTTCCACCCATTTCAACCACTAAATCCACATGATGAGCTGATTGTTATTGTGGTTCACAGGGGTGAAGTAGGTGTGCTAGAGAACAACTATATGTGTTGGTGCCATTGTGTTTACAAATGCACTCTTAAAATAATTTCCTTTTTGGTTTACTGGCTGCTTTTGAATAGAACCTATTGAGCATTGTCTTTGGGAGCCGATGTGGTAACACTAGTACTATGTGGTGGTAAGTTATAACGCCATGTGCAAATGTTTTCCATTAGCTTTTCAACATGGAAAGTGTGTCTGAGCAGGCAATCCTTTGGACTTCCCGCACATTCATGAAATGCACACACATCTGTTTGAACTTGTTCCGATGCACAGGAATGACTTTGTTCTGGCATTTTTAAGCAGATGTACTTACACATTGTTAGAAATAGAAATAGTCATCATTGAGAAAGAACAATTTTTGCAGCATTGTAACAATAAAGCATGAGGCTATATTTAATTTTATTGCCAATCAGTCCCATAAAAAGATCAAAAGAAAGTATTAAGAACTAGACTAAAGCACTGCTGCTCTAAGTTCCCTACACTGGCGCTTCATGTCAAGCCCCTTCTTCTTTTCCCACTGATGATGTACACGTTTCAAAAAGGTCACAAATAAGTTCCTTTTATAATTTCCAAAAAAAGTACATTTGCAAAACAGCTGGGTGTTGTAGATTTTCATAAATTGTACTCAAACATGAGTACACTGTGCTTTTAATAGTGATAGTTTTAGCTATTGATTAATAAAAAATCAGTGCACTGAATTTGACACCTGGACGGAAACTATAATGTGTATGTTCATGATGATGAAGGAATTGGCCACCAATGGTGCAACAGTAGCTCACTGATGTGTGTTTTGAGCAGTGCTAGTGACAAAGGCTCAGTGAATAGTGTGTGATGGTCAGTCCACTGCTTTGGTTGAAAGGAAGATTTCATTGGAGCATTGGATGGATTGCCTGTAAGTCATATACAGGGGTTACATAGTGAGTGATGAGTGGTATATTGAAATTTTTTTATTTTTTTCGCTGACGCTAATGTCAACAACAACATAAATCATCTCAAGGCACTTTACAGTGTAAGGTTTAAGACCTTGAATGAAAGAAATTATATATAATTATATTATATTATAGATAGATAGATAGATAGATAGATAGATAGATAGATAGATAGATAGATAGATAGATAGGGCAGTCATCTGCCTCGACCGGTTGGGGTGAGTGGACAGAGGAGAGAGAAAAGAACATCAGGCAACAGAGATCAATACAACAACAAGGAGCAGCAGACGAGGTACTGGGCAGGTAAGTAGGACCAGTAACTACAGCTCCAAGGTCGAGGATACCTGAGGAAAGATACAGAGAGAGAGAGAGAGAGGATGAAGCACAACTAGTGGAGAGAGAAGACACAAAGTTAATAACAAGCAATGATGAAATAAAGTGGACAGAGAGAGAAAAGGAGGAGAGGAGCCCAGTGTGATATGGGGTCCCCCAGCAGACTAAAACTATAGCAGCATAACTAAGAGATGGTTCAGAGTCACCTGAGCCATCTCTAACTATAAGCTTTATCAAAGAGGAAAGTTTTAAGCCTAGTCTTAAAAGTAGAGAGGGTGTCTGCTTCCTGAACCTGGATTGGGAGCTGATTCCACAGGAGAGGAGCTTGATAGTTGAAGGCTCTGCCTCCCAGTCTACATTTGGAAACTCCAGGATTATTCCTGCCTCAGTTTCCGATGTTTCATTGGAATGGCTCAGAAGGTTGAATCTGCAATCCCACCACTAGATGCTGCTAGTTATTTCACATTTTACGCACTGTAACTTTAAGCTAGCGTTAGTATGTAATTGAAAATCAATCCACTGTTCTCCGCCCACCCATTCACTCTTCCTGCTCTTTCATACTCTGCTACACTCTGCCACACTCTGCCCAGTGCTTTAGATAGTCATCATTATGAAATTATAATAGACAACAGTGCTCCAAAACTTACATGTTGAGCAGAAACCATTGAAATTCTCTGATTGGCTAGAACGGTGAGCCTCGCTTAAAAATGAGAAGTGAATGCCTCTGCACGGCTGCCACCTCTAGACTAAGATACGTTTTAAAAGAGTAGCTACAGCTGGACTTCAGCTTCTCAAAAGTTGAAACTGAAGAAAAAGCATTGAGGATTAAGGATTGTGACGATCCGGGACTGCCCCACACAAACTTTCTCTTTTTTTTTTGGTTTGGGGTTTGAAACGTTTGGGTCTGTCCCTGACATTCACAAAAAGAGATATGACATTAAACAGACTACACGCAGCTTGTACAGTTATTTCCCTGTCTTCTAGTAAAGTGTTACCACATAGTGGGACGTTTAATTGCTCCTTGGAAATGTTGATTCTGCAGTAGCTTATTTCCTTTTCCAGTGTGGCCCACACACTGTATTGGAACTCCCTCAGTAGAACTGTGAAGGACTTTTAGTTTCTTGTTGCTGTGTTCTCCTCCAGGGAGGATCGTATTGTCTCTCCTTAGCACGCACACTACACCCACAGTGTTGATGACTGAATTCTTCTGTCAGAAATGAGAAATTGTTGGTTGGAGATAGAGCTGATATGGGTTCAAATCGCAAAAAGTGAAGAGATCTGACTACTTCCTGAAGTGACTGTACCTTGGAGGTTTATAGACAGGAAGCAAAAAAAAAAAAAAAAAAACATGCTCTACATCCCCAGGTCTTGCACATGTTAGTTCATTCATACACACACACTTAGTAAAAGGCAAACTAGAGCGCCGACAGCTGGCGTAGGCATCACAGTGTGCTCGTTTCTGGAGGAAGCATGTGCAGTAGCTACTCTTCACCCCACACACACACACACACACACACACACAGGGTCAAACATTACAAAAGACTGAGTCATTACCCGTTTGATCGTGAGTTGCAGGTAATCCTACCCAGACATTAAAGGCTTATGGAAAATGGACCGTCTCATACACACACGCTGCTCTCTGTATGTCGACCTTCATTAAATAAGATAATTTCATATGTTTAGTCACCAAACTCACTCATTAATGTCAGTTACACATTATCAACCATTATCCAACATTAACCAGTAAAAGCTACTGGTTAGACCAGATCAAAGTAGGCTGAGCATGCTTCTCTTCATGCTTTTTCTCTTTTCTGTGTTTTTGCAGCACCTCGTTAAAGGAGTTCACTACCGCTGGGGATTCTTTGCACCCAGTGGTTCTGCTTTGGATGAAATCAGGGAAATGGTGGATGCAGAACAGGTACAGCACCACATTATTCCCTAACTGAACAGTGATTCTCTACATTTTGAACATTAAAAGTTATTTAAAGAGATGAGAAACTAGGCTGGTGTTGCCTCTGGTCAGCATCGCTCTGTCTCCTCTCTGTCAGATTCGGCCTGTGGTGGAGGAGACCTTCAGCTTTTCCCAGGTTCCAGAGGCCTTCGAGAAGGTGGAGAAGGGTCATGCTCGAGGAAAGACCGTGGTCCAGATCAGCAAAGAGGGAGACGACTCATAGCACTGACTCCTGACTGTGCAATTTTCTGCACAATTATGGAACAAAAGAAAATAATAAATGAATGAAAATAATTTCAGTGCAATGTCTGTGCTTGTTCTTTGGTATCTCCAGCTGCAAAACACACCCAAACAAGATCACTTCCAGCGGTGCTACTGCTCTCTCTAAAGGTACTTTAAAGCTTGGACAAATTTGTTGGCACCCATCCATGAAAACAGAAGAAACCACAATTAACTTGTAAAATAACTTGAAACTAAAATAATTGGATTACAGTGATATTTCACTGTTTGCTGTAGTTAGCACCACGTCTTCAAGAATTCTCAGGCATGATCAAGGTAAATACAACAAGATCATCAGGAGAGGAGCTTGAAGAGTGGAAACATTTGGAAGAAGACGGTGTTCGCAGAAGGAGAATGATGCTTTCATAGAAATGAAAACCATCCTCTCCGTGACTCATGGAGGAGGCTCAATTACAGTATGTTGTTGGGAGTGTTTTGCTGCATCCAGGCCAGAGTCACAGCTGCAGCTCACGACTCCTCCAACAGGACAACAACCGCAACATGCATCTGAAATCCAAGTAGAGACGTTTCGTTCTGCATCCACAGAACTTTATCAATCTGAGTTAAGTTGGCTAGTGGCCACAAATATA
>JAUYWH010000004.1:16520533-16545308 GCA_034779795.1 Ctenopoma multispine
AAGAAAGAAGTCCAGTTGCCATGACTCAATCTTCAGACAACTTTACCTGGATGACTGAGAATCTTCACAGACATGCATCTGAAAGCACAGAGACTGGCTGAGAAGACAATTCTGATGTGGCTGATGTTGATCCAGGTGTACCACAAGATGTTTCAGTCCATGCTGTTTTTTTTATTTGTGTCTACTCAAATGTACTTGGTGTGCAATTAGCTCAGAATTTGTAATGAAGCACAATACTTACGTAATTCTAGTTTTCCACTAGCCAATGCTTAAGATAAATAGATATTGACTTTTTCACATTCACACTGAGCAGTTTCACCAGGAGGAAGCTCTGCTAGTCACAGAAACCAAGTTATACGATGTGATATGATATATAATGTAATGTATGATGTGATGCTGCATCTGCTTGGTGTCACATTGCTGTCAGAGAAGGTATAATGTGTCTTAGTGGAAGTAAGGAGACACTGCGAGTCACAGAAACAGAGTTATATGATACGATGTAATATGTTATACCATATGATACAATATGCTTCTACCTGGTATCACAAGTCACACAGGGTCCAGATTCTCCTTAATGGTGAATACTTTGATTAGTTGGTAGGGCAGTCATCTGTGAACTCCACGGCTGGAGGTTCCCTTCCCAGTTGTTTGATTCCTGGCCAAACAACTCAAATTTGGTGTCATGTTGTAGTTTCTTTGAACAGCAAACTGAGCCCCGAACCCTTTATGCTTAAGGGGGGAGCCTGTCGACCAGAAATTCCCCAAGGGGCTTAACAAGGTATCAATTATTATTCTGTTAAAGTGTGCTGAGCTTATTTTGTGTGAATAACCCAAACACACAATTCTGTGTACTCGATGCTCGACAGCAATTCCAGAGAAGACAGAATTAATCATTCTGTAATTAAGAGTCTCATATCATCATTAGGTCGTAAAAGTCTCTTTAATGTTTTTAAAAAGACGTGGGGAAGATCATCACATTTTCATTTTCATCTGTAACAGCTTGCTGTTGTACATTCACATATTTACAATCAACAGTGGGCAGCGTCACTACTGCAGTTAGAAACTTAAACTTTACACTTGATGCTTATGTACAGCCTAAAGCACTGAAGGTTGTGTAAAAAAGTTGAAAACTTGAAAAGGATATAAAAATTATTCTCTCTACACTAATTACAATTAAAGAAACCATCTAAAGACATCTTTCGTGTGTTCGTCAGACTTGGTATCGCTGCTGTCAGTGTGAAGTATTCTGTACATTTATATTTTCCCACAGTAAGATCAGAGAGCAGACACCATTCGATACCACAAAGTAAAGAAGCAGGCAGCATTGAAACAGGGCTGCGTTCTGAAGTCGTTGGTATACAGTGTTTGAAGTGAACATCATCATCATCAACATCATTCAATCATTTCACCAACTGCCAGTGAGTTTGGTTCTTTTTGATATTATCTATGCAGCCAATGGTTTCCTGCCTTTCTTCAACAACAGTAAACAAGAGACTGAGAAGTGCAGTGTTGGTGTAAAATCCCTCCTACACAGCATCATCTGTGGTGTGAACTCTGTGGTGCAGCTGCATCACAGGGCTCACTATCTGACAGGGCTGCGTCAGAGGCTCCAGCAGAGATTCTTTGGAGAAGAATCACAGGACCTCCAAGGTCCACCTCTGGCTCAGTTTGCTCTCATCAAGTGTGTTGAGGATCACCTGGCTCTTGTCAAACTGATGACCACCTGGGACACAGACAACATATGTTTTTATATAATAAAACACCACTTAAAGACACCACTGCACCACCTTAATGCACCAGGAGAGGGCGCTGTTTGATAAGGAGTGAAGCTGTACAACAGTGCGTCATTTAATTCTCTGAATGTATTCTTTACAAAACAACTTAGCTATGATTTGTAGGTAAGGTGATACGAAAGCTTTCTGACCTTTGACCTCTAGGACTAGATCAGGCTTGAGGAGGCAGTGCACCAGCCCATCGGGGGTGATATTCCACAGCTGGTTGTCTTTGCCTTGCTCCGGGGAAACACAAAGTCGACAGCCTGCCATCAGAACACTGCCTGTAGACTCCAGAAAACAGTCCTCCATCAGCTGGAGACACAGAGGACAGAGAAGAAGAAGAGAAACAGGTTGTTACTGGTTACTTATTGAGTAAGAACAAAACAAACTACAACTCCTCCACCATAGCTACTACTACTCTTAAAGTGTTAGTGGAGTGTTCAATGAATCTATTTAAGTCAGTGTTTAAACACAAATCAACCTAAAACATGGATTAAGATAGTGATTCATTACATGAATGTGTCTTTTTGCTGTTTTCTTCTTGGAGCTGGAATACGGTCTCTTCTTCCTGACACGGTTTTAAGGCCGAGCACCCAAACATCGAATACAGTGCAGGAAAATCATACCTGTTTCCTCTTATCAACATGTTGTTTCCTGTTTTGCATACTGCTGAGCCACACCCTTGTTTTCAACGACATAGTTATGTAAAACAACAGTCAAGTCACTGCACTCAAAATACAGTGGTCCTGTTTCTAAATGATTGTATTTTTATACACAAGTGTATGCGTTAGAACTTGTGGGTGGTGACACAGAAAGGTTCCACTACAAAGACATGACTTTGAATTCAGTACCTCTGGGCTGGGTCATTTCTATAAACACAATTCTCTGTTTGTGTTTGCACTTTCAACGCCCACTCACTGTCGATGAGCAGATTCCTTTAAAATAACCCTGCTGCTGTGTTTTCCAGCAGCTGTTGTGTGTGCTGCTGGTGTGCTTCATTACCTTGCAGGTAACCTGTCCGTCCCGATAGAGCCACACCTGCTCTTCCCCGCCTGTCTCCTCCACAGCCTGGACCCTCATCAGCTTGACGTCATCCAGAGCTCCTGTCAGTGACATCACACATCCCGTCTCCCTGTTCCGCAGACGGAAGTACATCTGTTTCTGTTGGTGGGAAACATGGTCAGATTCAAGTCATGTGTGACATACGAAACTGATTTAGCTCCCTTTTTTTTTGTTCAACTGACTATTTATTATTGTCACAATTAACAGTAATTTCTGATCAGTATTTCTCCTTGTCTACCTGGTGCAGTGGACGCAGGGATCCTATTCGCTGCCAGCCGCTTAACTTGCACAAATCACCTACTTCACTTGGCTGAAGAAGCAGCTGTCGACCACGGTAGTTACTGCCTTCATACAAAACCCACCTGAAGAGAAGAGCGTGTGTGTTATCAATTTGCATGTGAACATGTGGGGTAGTGTAAAAAAAGGAACACACCCTATGTTTACAATGCAAACATCGTAACAGTCGTCACAACATGTAACATAAGTTCTAAAAACTACTGGCTAAACAAAAGGATTTCTGTGGAAGCTCCCTTTAAGGATACCTAAAATGTAACAGTAAAAATATAAAATGTTGACGTACATTCCTCCTTCCACCATCAGGGAGCGTATGTGTGTGTCCAGGCCCGCCTGCTGAAGGTTCACAGCTCCACTGTTCAACACGACCCTGCGACCTCTGCACCCAACCTTACTGAACAAGACGACGGAGGGCAGAGAAAACTCCTGGATAACAAGAGGAGAGAGTTTCACTCTGACCCGTATCAACAACAGACGGGTGTTAATGTACTTTTACACACATGCGGAGTACTCACATGTCCAGTGGTTTGCATGGAGCGAATGGTAGAGTGTGAGGACGGGAAGCCCATGGCCTCTGTGTCGGGATATTCCCCCTCCTCCAGCACATACATGTTGTCTGTGAAACGGGCTCCCTCATATGCCACCCAGCTGACACACAAAGACACACACACATTGTTGTCTTTCTTTACAAATATATTCTTTAAACTTTGTACCAGGACTTTGTAGAAGCCCCTTTAACAGTCATTACACATGGTTTTATACGTTTGTCCTGGTCTAAACCTCACGCATGTTTTATCACTGAGGTCTACATTGAGTTCCTTGGACCTTCTGTCTTGGTTTTTATGCTGATTTGCTATAGTGTGTGTGTCATTATGTGTTATGTGTACACTTCTTGAATTCAAAATGAGGCCTGGATAGTTTCTGAAGATGCTGTAATAAACTTTATGACCAACTAGGCCAACTATGAGTAATCTCTTCAACACAGAATGCTGCTGACAGTTTCAGGTAGTGATTGGTGCCAGTTAACTTGGGCCGTACCTGCCAGCCAGCACCTTACAGGACCTGGGCATGAAGTCTTCATCCAGAGCTGCAGTACTGTCTTCCAGAGCCACCAGCCTCCCCTGGAAGTCTGGCTCAGAGAACAGCTGCACCTGTAGCACACACACATCCAGACACGCTTAATGAGCCAACCAGGCTGGTTGGAAAGATTAGGTTGTTTTTTTCTTTAAACACTGAATGGAGGGATGATACCTTAAATTTTGTAGTTCCCATCAGCAAATCCTATAGAACAGAGAGGAAGAAAGCATTAGGAACGTCTGCAATCAGGTCTATTCTTAGAAGAAACACTAACATGATGCTCATCTCAATCTTATCTCATCCTATTATATATATATGTATATTTATTTTTATTAATGATCAATGTGCAGATTATTTTCAATAGGAGTAAAAATGCACATCATCCTGAAGACCCAAGCCAATGTCATCTATCATCTTCACCGTCTAAGAAGCCGCTCTGAGTCACTTTACTACAGGATAATAATGCAACAAAGAAAAGCAGCTAATTCAAATATTTAAGAACCAGGAATGATCACTGCTGATGAATTAAGCAGTGATCTTTACAAATCATGTCTTACATGGAAAACTGGCTGTATGGAGGAGATCTTGAAGTTCTGGGCTCCCCAGTCCTCTGGACTTGCATACAGGCCTTTCTCCAGCACATAGAGCTCACCGCTGAATCCAGGCTGTTCAAATGCCACCCATCTGTCAGGAAACAAAACAACAATAAGTGACAGTACCTCAGCAGGATCAAGACAGAAAATACCATCACCTCATGATCAGACCTCTCGTGGTAGGTTCTCTGATTATATCACGGATTTTCTAAAATGATTGTGAGGAAAACCTGCATTTCACTCATGACAAATCACTGACCCGAACTGTGGTGAAACCTTTGTTTCTAAACAAGCAGGTACTTTTCTATATTTCACAAACTCTACAGTATGTACTGTCTAAGCCATTTGCTTCAACCATCACTATAATTTTTAATAGTAGTTAAAGATCCACTCTTCTTATTAACATCACCAGTGTGAATCCTTGCCCTCAAGAGAAAGAAGCTTTCACACAAATGCATCAATCACACTAGATTATTCATAATTGTATCCTCTAGGGCTGTATCTGAGCTGAGGTGTTTATGTTTGTGTGTACAGTCACAGAACACAGAGTGGTGTCTCCACACGCCCAAACACCACAAGGCAGTAAGAATGTTTCCCTCCCTCATGATTAATTTAACCTTAAAAGATACTTTTCATTTTTTTAATGTATGTTTAAACATTGTGACTTACACTCCACCCATCACGTTGACAGACTGGGTTTTGACACCATGGCGAACATCCTCCATGTTGACAACAGGACCCAGTAACTCCACGTTGAGCCCCAGCTCACCAAAGTTCTGCTCACTGAACAGTTTAACATGTGGAGACACGAAATCCTTGGGAGGATAATAACAGAGCAAAAATAATTAGAAAGTGAAAGCCCAGTTCTCTCATTTAATGTGCCTCACAGTGTAGGCGGTAGCTCTGGCAGTATCAGCAGAGGAAGTCTGGGAACTGTTGAAATGATCAGTGAGGCCTGGAGGGAGACGTGTAAAAAGCCAAGCCTGGAAATAACATCAAATAAAAATCTAGCAGGTTAATGTTTCAGACAGGGACGCACCGATCCAATCTTCATGTCAGATATTGGCCCTTATGTTGCCTGCAGAGTTAGACTGGGTATCAGATAATGGGGCCGATCTGCTGTGACCTGACTCACAGCGAAATGAAGGTATGTTATTTCATCTTTGCTCAATGGCTACTTGTAATATCTGTAAAGCAAATGTTGTGAGGGCTGGTGGCAGCACTACAAAATACAACACAACAACCTTATCAAGCACCTCTGACACAGTTAACTTCAGCTGATGCACTGCAGTGACGTCAGAAACTTAACTTATTTTCATTTTCAAGTTCCAAGATGCTGCTGAGGCACAATTATTTATTTTAAGAAAAAACATCTTACTACATTTATCTGTGTTCATTTGTTACATTTTGTTTACAAAGTCACTAAAGGAATGTTTAATGTTGATGCTGTCATTGCTGTCCAGACGCTGAGTTGAACAGTTTATTTATTTCATTATTGGATTGGATCAATATCAGGGATCAGCTGATACCTAGAGTCCAGGTTTCATATCGGAACTGAAAAAGTCTGACCTGTGCATAGCTAGTTTCAGTTGATACTTACTGCGCAAACAGGCCGAAGTGAGAGGAGCCCATCTTCAGACCCCCCCCAGTCACTGCAGTGAGGATACTCCCCCTCTTCCAGGATGTACTGCAGGCCCTCAAACTCTGCCTCTTGATAGCCCACCCAGCTTCAAAGACGTAATAAAGAAACATTACTAAAATGTCAACATTTCTTCATCTGTAGCACCAGAAAAAAAGCCGGCAAAGATTTCAGATACTCACAGACCACCGAGTATCTTTATCGACCCCACTGTAGGCAGGGTCTTTTTATTCTCCCCAGGTTCGTCTGTTTCCTCCTCTTCCTGCTTTTGCAAGCTGTACACATCACTGTCTACCTCTATGCACGCTCCATCAAAGTTGGGCTTCTCAAACACCAAAGCCTTGATGACAGAAGGAGAGTTAAAGATGAGTCTCAGCTAGAGACAGAGGTCTTACACAGCAGCAAGAAAAAGTCAATATGTGAAGTGGAATGAACTGGTTCTCTGTCTTCATTGCTCATAAAATATGATCTGATCTTCATCTAAGTGCAAACACAAGGTGTTTAAGCTAATAACACAAACAGTTTCAATTGTTAGTGACTCAGTAGATCACGCCCCTTAAACATTCTCAGTGCTGGTGGAAAACGTAAACGAATCACTGACTTTAATAACGTCTGAAACCTCCCTTGGCAGCAAAAACCTCAAACAAGCCCTTCCAGTAGCTGCAGATCAGACCTGCACCACATTCAGGGAGGAATCTCTGACCATTCTCCCTCACAGAGCTGCTTCAGCTCAGATATATGTGATGGCAGAGCACCAAACATGATGATGTTTTCATGTTGGTTTGCTGCTCCCTCTTTAGGCAATGCATTGTGCTGTTTATTATTCCCCAACAATTCAACCTTAGTTTCATCAGTTTCACCAGTAGTGTTCCCAGCAAGGTGCTCTTGGGAAAACTTGTCTAACTGAATATCTAAACTTTTTCACAGTCAACATTTCTTGATAGAAGCTTTTCTGTGATCACTTTTTCGTGAGGAAATCATCAGCAGATGCTTCTACCCGAACAATCTTAGCAACCCAAAATGCTTGTTTTCACAAGTCGAAGTAGCTCTAACCTACACCTCAAATATGGTTTCGCTGATTAGACTCTGAGACTCACTCCAACTAGCATTTATCATCTGAATGAGTAGCCTGGGGGTTTGCTTACTTTTTCCACCCACTTGAAATTTTTGTGGATGTTTTCAATAAAGCACACTGTTTATCTTCAACTCAGATGACAATGCGCTCCCATTTTGTTGTTAATGCAGAAAACCAGGTAATTACATAAGTTCAAATATATTTCCACTACACGTTTAAATGAGTTTGAGCCCCTGTATGTGTTTTGGCCCATTCCTGTCCCAAGGCAGCATGCCATTCATTCCTATGCAATGTCTCTTAACATAATGTATCTCACACCTGTCTATCTATGTACATACAGTGGGTAGGCTACATCTGTCACAAAGTTTGTCAGAAACATGCTGCAAATAAGAGTTGCATTATGCTGTTTACGTCTTTGAGCTGTATCTAGTAAATAATCGAGTATTTCCACTGCAGGGACCAAGAACCTTTTGAGAAACTCAGGAACCTTACCTGTTTTAGGGAATGATGTTAGTCCCTGTAGGATAAGATAGGACCTGATCTGGGGGTAATATTTTGGATAATAATAGCTCAGCACTTAAAAATAATGCTTCAGGCGAAATGAGCTCCAAAAGGAATTCATCCTTGTTTTCATCACATATCTTCCACTGTGACACCTGAGAATTTTACAAAATATTTTCTCCTTATCAATACACATGAATGAACAAGCTGCATGTTTCCCATTCCCATTTGAATTTGAGCCAAGCAATCAACATACCAAACCAAACTTGCTAAGGCTCCACTGCTGTGGTTCACATTGCCCATTCAATAGTCCTAATAATCCTTCTTTCTCAACCTTCCTTTATCTATGGGCTAATTACAACACATGTAATAAAAGGGATTTGTCTTGATACTAGTTTCCATAAACAGACATATACTGACAGATGCATTGACTGCATTGGAATGCAGTTAAGAACAGACCTTGACTTCATTAGGATGCTCCACCCTTATTGCTCCCTGAAATGAAGAAACACACAATTTTGTAGACAAAGACAACTTACAAGATGACAAGTTTAGCATAAACTTGCATTAATATTTCCTCTACTGTACCATGCGGAGGGGTCTGAGAGACCCGATGAAGGGCTCAGGGAAACCCCAGGTCTCTGGACAGGGATACTCCCCGACCTCCAACACTCCTACCAGACCTGCAAAACCTGGATCACTGTACACCAGCCAGCTATAGACATACATTAGCAGCATGGGAGAGAGGGTGAGAAAAAGGAAAGGTGAGCAGGGTGGCGTCCTCAACTCACTTTCGACACCATAATTGAAAGTTGCAGCACATGACAGTATTGACAGAAATGTAGCACTTGCTACAGCTGATTACAAAATGTATGAAAAGGTGCCACCCATCAGTAAGCAGCTGCAGTTAAAACCACAAGCATTGGCCTGCAGCTTGAATTTCTTCACAGACAAAAAACAGATGTTGCACATAAACTATTTCCCATATAGTCTCCAGAAAGTTAGCATCTTTGCAAGCTTTACAACTACTAGTTAGTTGCAGGGTTGCTAAGTATTATTTATATACTTTACCTAAAACCTAGAAAACTCATTAAACTTTACATGCAAGGCAGCTCATTCAACATAACTATGTATGGGGATATTTCTATAAACAACATCTCCAGTTACAGTACATGCATTACCTGTTACTTTAAATAAGTTACATAAAAGTACATAGCTGAACTTACACTCCAGAGTGGACCTTAACAGAGCCAGTAGTCTGTGGGATCCCATATGAGCCAAGCTCTACAGCTTCGTCACAGTAAGATGACATCCTCCCTAGCCCATTTACCTCAGCAAACAGGTCAATCCGGGGTATGCTATAGTCCTACAACGCAATGTAAAAATAAAATAGTGTGAGGACTTCCAGTTTTTAATTTGAAAATTAGCTTCTTAGCTGCCAAGTAGACAGGACAACTTACTCTAACTGCCAATCTGACTGAACCTATGACCAATGGTTCTGTTGGAACAGGCTGGCCCATTTCGTCCAGTGTTGTTGGAGTCCCCTCCTCTGCCCACATATTCACTATGTGCTCTGTAGGAGATTCGTCAAGGGCAATTACACGCCCCTGGAAACCAGGTTTTTCATAGAGAAGCCAACTAAAGAGGGACAGATGGAATTAAATGAAAAAACAAACATTTTCTCATCCATCACAGTGTGTGAATAGTTAAAGGGGGAGTGGTGGGGGGCAGCTACATCCCATCCATGAATGACACCAGAACAAGATACATGGAAACAAGGAGAAAACACTGATTATACTAAAGAACAGAAAGGCATTTTCAAAAAAACATGTGGACAAGAGCTCTGTAAAACTAGTACAGAGAGACTAAGAGAGAAAGTTTAGTGACACTACCTGGATAGTTACTTAGTTTAGAACATTTATCAGTTACAACAGAGAAGAACATACATTCATTTTTTCATAATGACCTTTAACCAGCAAGAAGAGTCTTACCATCCTCTAATGACTCTGACTGAGATCACAGGGGACAACTTCATTGACGTGACATCTTCTACATCATGATAAAGCTCAAATGCTTCCCCTCCAAACTGAGCATGCTCATAAATAACAATCTGGATAAAAAAGTAAAAATTAAAAAATGTATGTCTTTTTACTAATGCATATGCTATCAGAAATGTGTGTGAAGTAAATTAGAAAATACCTTTCCAGGCCTTTTGTGGAACCCTCTGGCTGCAGGTATCTGTGAGGAAATGTAACATTTCAGTTATGAACTTGAAGAAATAACTTCAGTTCTAAAACAACAAGGCTAACTGTTTTTTAAATGGACATTTGAACTGATTTAAACTGAATGCTACTTAATACCTGTGGTGATGCATATAATGTACTTCATCCACAAATCAACTTTCAATATTTTCTTCTATACTCTTCAATATTAGCTCAGTTTTGTTAGGTTTGCATTTATGTTACTAACAACTACAGCATCTATGCCGCAATTATCTAGTTGTCACTTAGTTGCCAATCAACACCTATTAGCCACAGCATTGAATCCATATGGTGTGTTGACTATGGTCAGAACTATACTGTCTTTATTTGTTACCTTTTAGAAAACCATTTTAGCCACCTGTTAATTTTAGAATCATTCTCATGCATTTATGTAAGTGTTATCTTTATAGTACCACCTAGCAACTGAAGCAGTACTTCTTTTGATTGGAAGGAGTCAGAACAACTGTATTGTTATGTCCACAATCATAAAGAACGAAATGAGGATACTGTGTTAATCTAAACACACACACAAAACAAATAGTTGAATAGTTCTGCTTTATTTTCATCTTGATGCAAATACAGTATCATGACATGACAGCTGAGCTTTAGTTCAGCTGAGCTTAGCAATGATTTCCTGTGCAAAATTCCACATTGAGGACACGTTCCTCTCTCATGTCTTCACTTGCAAATGATTCATGTTGCAACACAAAACAAAAGAACAGGATATGAAACTAGGACACATATCACCATAGAAAGAAGCTAGGGATATGAGTACTTTGTTTAAAAGCACAGCAGGTCTAAACCCGTTCAAGTTGTTTCTCTATGATTTCTACAGGCTATAAATAATTAGTAAGATGACTAACTGAATTCACATTTTATTTAAAATTCAAAGACCCACCTTTGTTTTAGTAGTACTAATTCCATTTTGAGGCTTCTGCTGGTTGTATTTGGTGGTTAGTGGCAGTCCAGCATCCACATTAATTGCTCCTGTTATTGACAACTGGTCCATAAGAGCACTCCCTTCTGGATTCAGCTTAGTTTTAGTCATTTGTGCAGAGTCCTGGGAGGCCTCAGATTCCTCAGTGTTCTTCTTGAGGTATTTTTCTAAATGATCAGGCAGCTTTATCTCAGAGAATGCGGGCAGAGCAGGAGGAGAGGAGGGGCTAAGTGCTGACTCACTAACTTTACCTATACCACCACCCACAAGTGGGCCTTCATGTATACTTTTCACTCCCTCCTTATCTACACCGACACTAGGCAGAGGTGAATCAACAGCTCCCTGCTTTCCAAGTGAGCGAAGGTCCTGTTGTTGGTTAGATGAAAGTTTGCTATTTGAGGCAGAGGTAGTTTCCTCCTTGGTCTTCCTGGAGGTCCGAGGGGAACTCAGTAAGCTGGAGAGGATGGACATCCTTTCAAGCCTTGACGTAAGCTTCCCAGGTTCCTCTCCATTGTTTTGACTCTCTTCTTTTCTTGCTTCAGTCCCCTCTTTTACTCCATCCGCTCTATCCACCTCATCTAGTGATTTCATTTGGCCTTCAGGTGTGGGCAGGGCATTGTCTTCTGCACCTTTTCCAAGGGTCCGTCTTTCCCTGTTGGCAGCTTTCTGTTTTATCACCATAGCTGGCGAGGGATCTCTAAAACTTTTGCCATTTTTGCTTAAGCCAAACTTGAATTCCTCAGGATCAAATGTTTTCTCAAAATGGTCCTCCTTTATTGCTGGCATGGCAAAATGGGGAGATGGAGATGAGGACTTCTTACGAAAGTGCCTCTTTGGAGGTAGTGCAAAAGGAGCTCCACCCTCCTTGATGCTTCTGATAAAGTCATCAAAGTCATCAAGCTCAACAGATTCATCCTCACTGGCTGATGAATTTAGTCTTTTTTTGTGTTGCTTCTTCTGTTTTTGCTTATGTTCTAAATCCAACCAACTAGATGGAGATTCTATCTTTACACCCTGAAATGGTTTTACTGTTGCAGGAAGAGATGAAGTGACATTAACTGTTGCCTTTGTAGGTTTTTGTGGATCACTGACATTTAGGATGGTCTCCTTTCTTAAAATCTGCAATTCCTGTTTCGAATCACTATCTGTTTTTATTTTCTCTTTGGTTGCTTCACCACTCTTCTGATAATTTGTACTGATGGCTTTTTCATCTACAACAGAGCTAAACTTGTCTGTTTGTTCTCCAGAAACCTTTTTGCTAGAAGCATCTTTTCCAAGAATGTGATCCGACTCTTGCTTGACATAGATTTTTGCAGTGCTTATCTTCTGATCCTCATTCTGAGTTTGAACACATTCATTAACTGTGTTTTGCTTTTTATGTAATGTATCACTCATAGAAGCTACTTTTTCAGTTGTGGAAACACCTGATTTATCAGATAATTTGGATTCTTTGATTACAGACTTTGGTTCATGCTCTTGGTTAGCATTTGAGGCTTTGGAATCTGTGGTTTGACCAATGTTTTCCTCTGGTTTCTTAATCTCCTCATGTTCATCTGTTACAGTTGAGGGCTTCTGATCCTTTTGAGCACTAACTTCACAGTTAGCATTGCTAATAGCAGTCTTCAGAATTTCAGATTTTTTCTCTTTTCTAACGGTCTCTGTTTCCTGTTTTAGATCAGTATTTGGACATCGGAAATTGGACTCAGTAGAGCGTTTTTTCTCTAGTTTTGTGATGTCCCCATCTTGGTCTCCAATAGTTACAGACACCTGTACCTCTTGGTTGCTAACTTGACTATTAGTAGTCGCAGCTGGTGTCAAATTCAGACACTTTTCTGATGAATCCTTGGTTTCATCAGAAAGGGTCTCGTCTTTGGTAACTTTAGCACTAGTGCTGATAAAGCTATCCAGTTTTTCATCTTGGTCGTCGCTTGTCTTCTCCAGAGCTTTTGTTCTTACTAATTCTGATTCCTGCTGTAGGTTAGAATTTGGATGTTTTAATTTGGTTTTGTTTTTCTCTTCTTTTTCAACATCTTTGACATGGTCTTCACCAGTTGTTGACTCCTCCTGGTTCCTCTTTAAAGTTGAATCCTTTGTTAGAACACTTAAAGTGTTTGGTTTTTGAGCTGTACCATGTTTTTGGCTCCCTGTTGTTTTCTCTTGAACTTTAGTTCTTACTCCCTCTGGTTCCTCTTCTAACTCATTATGAGGAGATTTTGGGCCTGTTGATTTGTTTTTGTCTGGTTTTGTTATGTTCTGAGCTTGTTCTCCACTAAGTATAGGCTTCTGGACCTGTTGGTTGCTAACCTCACTATTAGCAATAGCAGTTGGTGCCCCATTCAAACTGTTAACTGATGAATCCTTGCTTGGAGTCTTTTCTGTGGTACCTTTAGCACTAGTGCTTACCAAGTTAAGTTCTTTGATTGTACTTGTTTTTTCAATTTGGTTCTCCTTGGCCTTCTCCAGAGCTTTTGTTCTTATTGTATCTGGTTCTTGTACAGTCACAGACTCCTGCTCTTTGCTGACTGAATAAGCAGCCTCAACTCCAGTCTTCTCACAACTCAAAGATGAATCCTTTATGTCAGTCTTTTCTCTGGTACCTTCAATAATGGTGCTTAAAGAGCTGAGATCTTGAGTTGTATCTGTTTTTTGGCTCTGTGTTGTCTTCTCTTGAACTTTAGTTCTCCCTCTCTCAGGTTCCTGTTCTAACTTATTATTTGGACATTTGGATTCTGTTAATTTGTTTTCGTCTGGTTTTATCAAACCCACATCTCCAATAAATATTGAGCACTGGTCTTGTTGGATACTAATTTTAGTTTCAGCATTCACAACCACAGCCTCATTTACTAAACTCTGTGTTGATGAATTATTTGCTTCAGTGTTCCCTTCACTTTTAGTGCTTTTTGTTAGTTTGTGAATTGTATCCATTTGTAAAATATGGGTTTTCAATGCCTTCTCTGAAGCTTCATGTGTCTCAGGTTTCTGTTCTAGGTTAGCAATTGGATATTTGGAATCTGCTAATCTGTTACCATTTTCCTCTGTTTTTATAGGATCTTCAAGTTGATCTCTAGTAACAAAATCCTTCTTGTCCTCTTGGTTTCTATCTTCAGATTGAGCAGTTTTATTTGGCAAACTCTTCTCTTTTTTATTTCCTTTAGTGTCCATTTGAGTACCTGTGGCTTTTATTTCAGGAATTTGCATTTCCCTTACATCGTCAACTTTTTTGTCTTCTTCATTTGTGTTGTCTTCCTTAACCTTGTCATCTTTGGTTAGAAGCCATTTATTTTTTACTGCTGATGCCTTTATCGTCTGTTCAGGTTGCTTGGTTTCCTTACTGGCATTCTTTTCTTTCAAAAGGATCTCACATTCATGTTTTTTATCAGCCACAGTAGCTATAGTTTCATTTGTTTCTTGCTCTGCCTCAGTGCTCTTCTCTTCCAGGACATCTGTAACTACTGTCTGTGGTCCATTGTCTGAGTCAGAGTGAAAACTTTTCTCCTCCAGTGATAGATCAGATGGTTTCTCTTGTTTTGTAACATCTTCCTCTGCTTCATCCTCAGTAGTTATGCCCTTGAGCTCTTCTTTGCAGCTGCTCTGTGAGTGCTTTCCACTGCTTTCCACTGCTGCGTCATTCAGCTTTTGAGTTGGTTTTGAGTCTTTCTTCTGTCTTTCAAATTCTCCTGCCAGTAAAAGAGGCTCTTTGTTCTGCTGATTTTCAAAATTCTTGGGCAATTTACAAACAGTCACGGTCTCTGTTTGGATGTCCAAAGCTTCTTGTAGTTTCCTGCCAACATCCTCTTTGCTTTTCACTGAATCTATGCTTAATGTAGAGGGCAATGTATCATTGGCAAGAATTATATTTGTGGCTTGGCCCTTTTCTTTTTGCTTCTGCTGCTCTGTGTTGGCTAGGTTAGTATCAACTGAAATTCCAATGGAAGTGGCTGAAAGCACATGCTTTGGCTCAGCATCTTGATCTTTTGAGGCAAATTTAGCAGGAACACGATTTCTTGTAGCCTCTTCTTTAGAAGTGAACTTCATTGTTGCTTTAAGGGAAACATTATTGGGCATTACACCCTCTTCATCAAAGTTCTTCATTGTGTCACTGTGTATATTGTCACCCACAACAGGTTTGTCAGACATATCATTTGCATCCTTATTACCTGGTGCTGTGTCCTGAGCTAACACTGAAGGATATGTCTTTTTCTCCTGTAATAAATCTGGTATTAGCTGGGTTGCCTCTGAAAAGTCTACTTCTTCTGGAGAATTTTCTGTTTGTAACAGTGTTTGCTGCTCCTGTGTAGTGGTGTTACTTTGAGTGTGAGATGAAGAGTTTAATTTTGCTTGTTGTTCACCTTCATGCTGTCTTTCCTGGATATTTGGCTCAGCATTGTTGTCATGAGCAACTGGTGACTGACCTGGAATTGCTTTACTAATCTCATTGCTATTCAATGAATCTGCCATTCGTGCAACTTCATCAACATCACTGTTTAGCACTGATTGGATTTTTGAAATATCTACAGATGTTGAACTGGTTATACTGTCTAATTTGTTTGTCTCTTTTGCTTTCAGTGTGATTTCATTGGCATTGGACTGTTTGTCTTCTTCTTTTGTAGACACAGACTTGTCTTTCACTCGACTTGCTACAGTACTTTCAGATGTTTTGGCAGGTGTCTCTGTGTTCTGATGTGAGTCCTTTTTAGATCTGTCAGAATTATCGGTTGGTGAATGTTGAGGTTTTCTGGATTTTAATTTTTCTGAGCTTCTCTGACCCCGTGTAGGAAGTTTGCTCACAGATAACAGGGGATCAGCTGAGTCCTTTACTGGACTCTTCTGGTGTTGTTTGATGCTTTCACTTTGTTTAGAGAGTCTTGATGAAGTTTTCTCTTGTTTGGTGGGAGGTGGAGAGACACATGAGGTGGGAGTGTCACTGTCTTCATTGCTAATGCTTCTTTTAGAGAGATGTTTGGATGGTCTTGTTGACAGCATGCTTCCTATTGAAAGCAATCCATACAATTTTAAAACAAAAGAACAATGTTAACATTGTAAAAATAGTTTCACAATTATGGGAACAAATTTGCTTTCAGCACAATACTTAGATGAAAAGAAACAATACCACTCATGTTTGTAAGAGCCAGCAAGCCGTTAGCATTAAGCTAAACAGCTAACCCAGGCTCCAAATAAAAACATATAAAACCTCTTCCAATAGCCCTAAGGCTCACAAATTAACATGTTAAGTTGGAACTGACTGATAACCATATTTTTCTTACCTTTCTTGGGACTTTCAGGGAGCAGGGGTGGTGTCTCACTACCAGGTCTCTCTTCAGAGGGTCCCTCTAGCTGCTCTGGACTGTTCTTGGGTCTGTCCGATTCAATTTTTACCTTTACATTTTTTTTTGAGTTGGGGATACTATCATCATTCTTCTTTCTTGTTGGAGATGAAATGGGTAACCGAGTCTTAGATGCCAAGGTTGTATTATTCTCCAGATGGTTCTGCTGCTGTTTTTTGACATCCTGGGTAGGTGACTGTCCTGTTTTCCCACTACACTCCTCATGTTCTTTCTCTACACAACTTAACAGGGTTGCAGAGTCAGTTTTGTCATCAGACATTTCTTTAATCAGTTTAGTTCCTGTCTTGTATGTGGTTTTTGTGGGAGAAATGTCTCCTGACACAGATTTCTCCCCCTTAGCTTCCTCAAAACTTGGTTTCCTGCCAGATTTGGTTGTAGTGACTGGAGATTTCAAAGATTCTTTGGTTCTAGGTTGCTTTTGCAGTTTGGAGGAACCAGTAACCGCAGTCACTGATGGTTTATCTGGTGTCACTGGTGGTTTGACATCAGCATCTGATGTTGACCTTTTGGGAATTTTAGACTTTGGACTTGTTGCACTTGAGGAACCAGTAGTGCTTTGGTCTTTTAGCACTGGTGACATAGATGGTGTTTTCTCATTGCTATGCTCCCTCTGTATTGGAATACCACTTGAAGTTCCCATTTTTGTTCCCTCTCTGGAGCTCTTTGACATAGTTGTGACATTTTTAACCTTGTTTTCGGGTGTAGAGGATGGGCTTTTTGCTCCACTTCCTGCTGCTGCTTTAAGCCCCTGTTTAGAGGACTGGTTGGTCCCTTGGCCTCTTACCCCAGCTTGTGCCTTTACTTTGTACATGTCTGCAGGTACAGCAGTATCATCAAAGTCAGAGGCCTCTGAATCAGTTTTTTCTTTAGCTAGAAGTTCAGGAGTATTTGTGTCAGTAAGTGTAGCCACATCTGTTGTTGTGAATGGCTTGTGGCTGGTTTCCTTGAGTTCCACATTGTTGCTGTTTTGTAAGTCTGGTAGACTGTCAGGACAGTAGAGAGATAAGTATTAGTAGTAGTTAGTATTAGTATTAGAATTAGAGGTAAGTATTTCAATGAGAAACAACTGCTGAAGTAAACTACAAGTACAGGTACTGTACTTATACAAATACAAAAATATCTCAATACTTTGTGTTCTACTATATTTATTTGACATCTGTGTTAACTATCTCATTTTTATGTTAAGAAACATTTGAGTTTGTAAAACATAATTCCACGTTACACAGGCCATTCCACATATTGTGATACTGATACTTTTTGTTGCTAATACTTAATGCTTTTGGGGAAAATAAAAATGCTCATTAGATCTCATCAATTTCCCCAAGGGGGTCAATAAAGTATGTCATTATTATTATTATTATTAATATTATTATTATTATTATTATTATTAGATAAGAAGACTGATACCACTCTCACGTCTGGACAGTAAGCTACAGCCAGTAGCAGGCTCTGTGGCATACAACCATAACGTCATCATGTCATTTAACTTTTTTTAACAAATTTCCCATTATTTCCTGTATTTATTATGTTGTAAAGTGGTGTCTTGAGACAGACTTGAATCATATTATTCTGTTTCAAACTACTTAAAAGTGGAAGGTAAACTACAGGTAAAACTCTGCGGGGTCAAACCTTAGGTTTAAGAAACGTAAACCAGTCTAAGACCATATATTAACCCATATATCAGTGTTGACAAATTTTTAAGACAGGGGCATCTTTAGCCTGGAGTGCTGAAAGGCTCAAAAATGTACAAGGTAATACCATGATCACAGCACTATGCATTCTTTACTCTTTTGAAAGCAGAGTGTCCTTATATATGCCTTTTTTCTAGGACCATTAGTATATCCATGTACCCTACAGGTCAAACAAAAGCATGCAGGCCTAAGTACCCAGTTGCCAATCAGGTTCTGCAATCACTAACTTATTCAGGAATTCAGATGAATATACACCATAGGTAAACACACCAATTGTGGCCCATTCATTTTACCTGAAATTTGTCAAAAAGAAACAGAAATTCTTATTCATTAATACCAAATTTAATGTTTAGTAAGTAGCAAAAACATTCTATGACTTTTACGAATAGAGTTTTGTAGAAAACAAGTTTTGTATGATTAAATGTACAGTATATGAATATTTCAGTGTCTCAGTGCAGGTTTAGCCTGTATTGTTCACTGGTACAAAGGAGCATGGGAACTCAGAGCTCAGGTTGCATGTCAGCTTAGCTCTCTTCAACTCCCCTGCTCTTTGCTTTTCCCAGGATCAAAGGGACTATTAACCAAGAACCACAGGAAATTAAAATAGACAAAAACTCACCGTTCTACTTCAGCTGTATCCGAATTTGTAAAAACTGAATCTGTGCTGTACTCCTCTCCTGCTTCCTCATTCCCGTCCAAACCTGGCTCGGGGCTTATGTATACCTTGTGGGCAAAAACCTTGTGCTTCGAAGGCAAATTCACAGTCTTCCGTGTAACACGAATTTCTTTCAGTTTGCGTTTCCCTTGAAGGTAACTTTGTTTTGTGTCTGTGCCAGTGTCAGGCTCCTCTTGCTGCAGTAAGGTTGTTTGGAACTCCCCTGTAGTTGCTGCCAAGGAGATGGTTGATTCTGGCAAGTTGCCACTGGACGTAGTCTCCGAAGCAGTAGAGGGGCTGTATGCAGCGCCCTGAGTGGCTGAGTCGTTCACAGGAATAACTGTGACAGGTATAGCCAGCACAGGAGGCGAGTCTACTCTGAAGTCCTCCTCCTCTTGTTTCATTCTCTCATTTTTGTTCTCCCCCTCCACCTCCCCTTCCTCCTCCTCTCCCAGGTATGTTTCTACCCATATGGCTTTGTGAAGTTGGACAGGAGAATCACCTCTGGGTATTTCCTCTCTCTCAGGTGAACAGCTCCATGCAGTGGCTGTAGTTTCTCCAGAAAATATTTGAGCATTCCTCTTAGTTCTCAAGTTTTCCTTCTCTGTATCTAGAGAGTCTTCACCTTCCCTCAGTTGTGGGGCAGATGAGCCTAATGTAACTCCCGTTAGGGCAGTAATGTGCCCTGTCTCTCCAATTTTTACAAACGTTTTCTTTGAAGCTAAGCTTATAGAGGTTAAATTAGTTGACTTTGGGGCCTCAACAGGGGAGCAGATGGAGAGGGGAGTATTAAATGATGTCACTGTAGTCGGGCTAACTGTTCTGTCCTCACTGGAACTCTCCGTATTCTTTAGGATGTTATCTTCCAAATTAACTTGCAGCCTCTTACTTACTTCCTCCACTACTGATTCTGAGAAGCTTATTTCTGAGCTTGTATCAGCACTCAGATGACTGCTAGTAGGTGGTTCCATGGTGGTGGGAGTTACATTCCCAGAATTCCTTTCACCACCTGCTCTGCTGACCCTGCGTACGTTCATTTCTCTCACACTGCTTCTGCCACTGCTGTTACTGTCTGCGAATGGAAACTCTGTTTCATCTGTCACCAGAGAAACAACGCTTGAGGCACTGGGACTGGAGCTTTGGCTGAGGGTGTCACTGTGGTCTGTCCCTGTTTGAAACTCATAATTCAGCCCTGTTAGCTCACTGTCTTTTTGTGAAGTTGGAGTCTTCAGTCCGTCCTCCTGTTTAGGCTGCGGTGATGTTGGGGAACTTGGATCAGTGGAGGCGTCTGAATGCTGCCTACTACTGCTCTTCTTTCTCTTGAAGAAGCTGCTGAAGCGATCAAACACTCCCTTCTTCTCTTCTGAATTCTGAAAGTGGACAGAATTTAGAGGGAAGTCAATAAAGGACTTGCACTCACTTAAAATGCACAAACTAATGTTAACTTAATGTCAAAATCAAATAAAGGCATGCTGTATCTACAATTTTAATAATGTAATATGACTACTAAATGTGTTTGGCCAAGTTTTAGTTTTAGGATAGTAACAGCAACTTAGTAGTTTCAGACAGGCTCTCTCAGAGTTCAGTTGTGTTACTTTTTTGCAAAGAGATTCAACAAGCTATATATCGTTTATTAGTGACATATCAATGTTCAAAACACTGTGCTAAATATATGACATGTCTGTATATACTTTTGTTGCTGCCTGGACATTAAATTATGGATCACCCATGGATATGAAAAAATGTGGAAAATTGTTTTATTATAAGAACAAATTTCCCTACTTATTACTTCTGAACTAGCCTTACATAGATCACAAAAAGTCAATGAGGACTACATTTATTTTTTTTTGGTTGGGATTTTTTAAACATATATATTCTATAACTTGAAACTTTGTTTATTCTGTCCGTTATATTGTATTTTGGAACATTTAGTGACTAAATGGTTAAGGCACATAGTACTATGCCTATCTATTAAAAGAATACCATAATACCATAGCATTACTCTTTTTTTCCTGATCCTTAGTAAAAAAGTCAAGTTAAAACAAGACACCCTGGTGCATGTAACAGCACAGTGGTAAAACAATCAAACCACAGTGGGATGACTAATGAATAACTAGATAGATATGAAAAATCTTTGATGTTCAGCTCGAGGACTGCCTGCCAGAGGTGCTAACTGTACATAAAATAGTTAGACAAAAAAGTAAAGCTAAAAGAGTATAGGTCCAGAAAGAAACTAATAGCTAATCTGAACTGTATTATTGACTAATATTAAAATACATAGTGTGAAACAACAGAGGTTCTTCAAAATACTCGTAGTCAAATATAAACCACATTGGAATGCCTCCATGAAACTTTTTAACATAATTTACTACTATAACCAAAAAGACACAAAGAAAAAAACACCATGAGACACCATGATACACACATAGTCACAAGACCAGAAACATGAACCACAGTATAAAAAACAGCAGTTACAGAGAACATTTCAAATAAACATCATTAACGTACCATTTCGGCTTCCTGGAGTTACCAGTGTTTTTCAAAAGACATAATGATCCTCAGATAGTTATAAAAGTGCTTATCAAGCTGAATGTACAAGCCAGCGTCCTATTTCATGTCTGGGCTACATAGAAAAATAAGTCCATTCTCACAAGTAGACAAATAGTTCTTGCTGCTGTTGCTTGTTTGCCTCTGTCGTCTTCCAGGTCTGAACAAAGTGTCTGACTTTAGGGCATGGCCATTTGCATCACAGCAACAGTGTGAAAAAAAATTCTAGAAGACAGTTCACATGGCAAACAAGCAAAAGGAGTTCATAATCCAGTGAAGTTGAAAGGGTGTGGATAGACAGCTCCACCCTTCCTCATTATAAAGCTATTCAAAGAGACATCTGCTATACCTTTATTTCAAAGGAAAATTATATTTCATCAGTCAAGACTAATGAATTCAATGTAAGATAGGAACTATACTCTAAAATAGGCTAAAGGTGCCACATTCCGGTGCCCTTTGTATTTCTCTGTCTGTTGAGAGACTTCGTCCACTGTCACTGAACAGGTATTTTCTGTGATAAAAGCCAGTTTTAGTATATTCTCCAGTGCTCTCAAACATTCACACAATTTCACTGAGCAAACAGCAAGTAAACACAGTCTGTGGCCAGATTTTCCAGTTCATGTCTAAACAGAATGAAATACAGAAACCTAACTGAATAGACTTGCTTGGCTTTAGAAATCGTTTTTTCCTTTAATATGTAGACCAAGCTGTAGCACTGTACCTCCTGGTTGCTTCGTCTCATTCACGAATCCACCAAGGTGAAGCAGAGAATTTAGAAAGTAGAACAAATTAAGTTTCATATGTCCAAGTCTTGAATGGCTACTTGCTGTCCTATATACAAAGCTACACCTCTAAGCACTCCCTTGTATTTACACATAGCAATGACAAATGTCAGGTAGGTGGAGATAAAGTACCATATCTATGTGCATTTGGCCCACTTCCTTATCTGTCAGCCAAAGCCCTGCTTCATTCTCTGATCTCAGCAGCTGATAATAATACAGGCATTCACAGGAACAACAGTGTTGATGTTAATTACTGTTAAGTTCTCCAGGGCATTGGATCTGTTAGTAACCATGCCGAAATATAAACAAAATGAGTTTATGGGTTTTTTTTCTGCAAGTATATGCCTCATGCAAGTAAAACTCACACATACAAGTGACTTTTTTACATCTGACACACTTGAAAGCTTGAAACGTCCTCATAAACACAAACTAGAAAGCTAGTTTGACAGGTTAGAGTCCACGCACACTGCAATCACATAGGATATCAACTTCAAGGGAAAGCACACTTTTATTACAGTGGTTAATTATATTTTGTTCTATCAACTATTGTAAGTCAGGCCAGTCAGTCAGCCACTGAGCATTTAACACTGTCCCCTACAGACAGAAATGAGAGAAAACAGTCTGAAAGTGGTGATGTAATGCAGTTGTGCAGCTGTTTTGAAGACTACACTGGAAAGGGAAGCTAAGCATGAACATGGGAACATTCTATAAATGTGGATTAAGCTTATGAATAATAATGCCTGTTATTATCCTGTGTATGTTTCTCTTGCTAATCAAACTATTTATATGCATATTTATATGAATAAAAGCTTCCTCTGACTGTTACACTGTTATTTCAGTGGACTATTGTTGTAGATGCATGCATGTGTATGCAGCATTTGATTTTTCTAGGTAGAGCTATTTCATATAATATTTTATCATATCATTAAGTGTATCATATATTTTGCATGCACTTAATCTTAAACTTACAGTTAAGGTAACTTGAACTTAAAGTACCTACTGTGCAATATTTAAGGAATATAATAGAAAATGTAATAAAATGTATGTAATCCAACAATAAGGATAAGTCAAATATATAACAATGCAGCACTATGTGTCAGCAGCAAAACTTATTTCATTTGCATGTGTTGCTGTTATGACGGTGGGTGAGTATCTTATCCCTGGAAGTATAATTGGTGGTTTTCTTTTTTAGTTCAGCAAAAACTATATTACTATTTAGATCAACATTAAAAACAGAATTATTGTAACATCACTGGAAATGAGTCCTCAGTTTAAATAGTTGTTAGAAAAGTAGTTATAAACTGCATATAGTATAATTTACCTACAAAAAACCTGCACAGACACACACACACACACACACACACAAACTAATCTGTAAGATCTTCAGTTTTTGTCCAGCACTGATAAAACATGGGGAAATGTGCTAATCAAACTAACCTTGAACATTTTGGAGGGTGAAGAAGGGCTGTGTGGCTGAGTCATGTCGAAGCTGATCATCGAGGTGGACTCGGTTTGAGGGTCCCACTCGGATTCAGTCCGGAAACTGCATTCTGTGGAAACACTCATCTGGTCGTAGCTCCTGGTAGAGAGAGCGGCAGGAAGCATGGACAGACAGAGAGAGAGAGAGGGAGGGGGAGGGGGATCAGAGGAACAGAGAGGATGTTATGTCATTAGCTTTTGTTTCACTTCTCACTGTTCAGTGCTCATGTTTTTATTAGGTATTGATCATTCAAACTTTTAACTACTATTTATTTGATCATTTTCTAGTTTAAGCTAAATAATATGCAATGAAAATACAACAAGTTATGAGCCCATGAGCACACTCAAACAGGTAAAGTATGGATCACAGGCTGTCTCCAGTGTCTCATAATGTTCCTCATGTGCTTTATCCACAAATAACCTCAAACCCAACCCTGGTGTGGAACATGCTAGTGTTCTTAGGTGCTGACACCTCTAATTGTTCTCAACTCCAGTGATGTTTCTCTATCTACTAACATGTATAGTTGGAAAAACACACAGAGGTGCCAAACAATATGACACTTGGCAGACAACGTGCACTTCACAGCGGCAAACCGAGTACAGCTGAACAATTAGCATGCCATCGAGGATTCTAGAACACGTGTGAGGCATGAGCAGGTGCATTTGTTTCGAGGAGGAGAGGTCTGTCTGCAGACGAAGTTAGTTGCCTTAAAGTATTTGCAGATGAATCACACCCAGTCTGAAACCAAACAGTCCTCCTCGTTTTAACAATAGACGTGCAGTGGTGCACTGTGGCTACACAGCGTCATATGACAGTGTCATGGGTTCAGCTAGGTAAGAAGTGCGCAAACAGCCTCCAAGTGTGATTCATTCATTTTTTGTGTAACATATGTAAATGTCTGCAACTTTGCACACAAGTTACATTACGTAAGTAGCAGTAGTGGAATAGAAATCCAACCTAGTCCAGGAGGTTATACAGTACAGGACAAAAGTTTGGACACATTCAATTCATTCAATGTTGTTTTCTTTATTTTCATGACCATTTACATTGGTAGATTCTCA
>JAUYWH010000004.1:16560236-16586420 GCA_034779795.1 Ctenopoma multispine
ATGTAAATGGTCATGAAAATAAAGAAAACAACATTGAATGAATTGAATGTGTCCAAACTTTTGGCCTGTACTGTACAATACAACAATTCTTCAAAATCAGTTTGACTCAGTTTTGGCTTTGATTTTTGAGCCATGGTTCAGCTTATAATAGAGATGCATCAACTGATCGACTGAATCATTTTAAGCTTGATCGGCCGTGAATGGTGACCAGTCTGAGACAACCAATTCTATGGAAGTTCTTTACTGTAAGTGAAGAAGATACAAAGCTCACATTTTTGTGACACATAAAGGTAAAAAAAAACTTAAGGAACAAACATTTGGAATTTGTTTAAACAAGAGTGAGAGAACAATGAAAAATGTAACAGTTACTTAAAAGTAGATTTTTTTTTAACTACAATCAAATTGATCAGTAAAGAAAAGTAAAAAAAATAAGTAAGGTAAAGTAAAAATTGTACACTGCCGATTACAGTTCTTAGAAACATCTAAAATCACAAACAACCAAAATCTGAATCGGCGAAGAAAATTGCAATCGGTGCAACTCTAGCATCTCTTGGTTTTTGTTAGGTCTTTCGAAACACAACAATTAACGTATCTGTAAATACTTCAGACACAATGTTACTGTGTTAGCGTAAACCACTTCCACAAAGGCAAGTCACAGGTCCTCTTACAACGAGACAGGTTTCTAGAATACTGTTTTAAATGTGTGGGTGTCGGGGAGTATTAATGTAAATGAGACATTCACAGAGGCTGGATGTCTCCATCAGGCTGTCAAATCAGTGGAGTGGTGAGAGGATGGCAACACGAGAACGTGGATGTGGGCGCCGCTGTTTGATTATCAGTTTCAGAAGCGGTACAAGCCTCACCTCAGCATGTCATGAAAACCAGTGACTGACACCAGACTCGAGGTTTAAATAACTAATTCTATAAATGTAGCCCACAAACCTCAGTTTATTGATATATCTGGATAAATAGCTAAAAAGCTCATATAAGATGTAATGGTTTTCAGTGGTTCGTATACACTTGAGTTTGTTTTATTGAAACATTAATACATCTGTAAATGAATAGCCACAGGTTACAGTTGTGGAAAGATGGGTGTATCAGTTACAAAAGAAGACACAGGTAATTGATTCATTATAGAGATATTAGAAGTCATTATAAAACCATCTATGCCCTGAAACCAGCCAGCAAAGCTCTCGTGTTTGATAGATGCAGAACGTATCTGAAGAGATTGAAACTACATTCACATAGTTGTTTTTTTATGCAGTTTTAATTCTTTCTGGATGATATATAAGTAATAATTTAATGAGTGCTCCATGACTTGGTTCGTCCTGGCCACATGTCCAGGCCCTACATAGGGATCAATGAAGCGTAAAAAAAAATCTAGCGAGGAGAAGCTGGGGCTTAAACCACCGACCCTGCAATTTGTGGGCAACTTACTCTACCAACTGAATAGGGGTGGAAATTTCACTTTGGTACATTTCTGGTCAATTCTGCTGATTCCAACATGCAATTCATTTATTTAGCCAAAAAGTTAACAAGAGTTTGACTTCCTGCGTATCTTTCACTATATAAACCCACTTTTGCACTGTCTGGATCTACATGGAGAGGCTGTTTAAAGGCTGTGGGAGAGACCTGACTCTCTTCTCCTCTTCTGTCAATGGTTCATGGTTCATCTTATTGACAGCACTGTTGATAGCCTAAACCACACATTTGTCACAGTACTTGCACACAGTTGCTGCTTTTCCACCACTTTTTGCCATCATAGGTAACTGAATCTGTGATGCAGATCCTACTTGCCATTTTCAACACTGACAGACAAGCTGAACTTTATCTGTTCTGATTTAGATTTTATATATGAGTTATAATTACTTTGAAGCACCTAGGTACGGACAACACAACATGGCAATATTACACTCACTTAAGCTGAGTGTGAAAGACACAATCATTGTCATAACATTAATTCTGCTGCCTTACATCCTATGTCTCAGTCATTATTTCCCAGTCAACAAACAAGTATTGGCGTCATTCATCTGTGCCACAAGTGTCACTCTGTTTGACATGTTTACTCAGATCCAGACCAGCTCAGACAAAAATATCAACTTGGCTGAGACACATATAATGGGACTGAACAGGAAACGTGTCATACGGTACCTGCACTGCAGGTTCTTCCATTTTCACATCACATCTTATGCAACGCCTGCCTTGCTGATCACAAAAGCACCTGTCAATATAGCTGAACCTGATAATATGTGAGCACAACACCTGAGTCAGAGGAAATAGATCTCAAGCCACCAGAAAAGTGGTTTGGACACAGAACAATGTGGAATAAATGGAGTAACATAAAAAGTGAACTAGGAATATGTAGACTATATAAAGCGCTGGAAATGACTCCTTGAGGTAAACCACTTTCTGTCTGAATCTTTCCTTTCCAGGGACGAGTGACTCAGCATGAATATTTATGGATATTTATCCACATTCACAACCAGGAGCTTCCCACTGCAAGCACAGTCTTGTTTGTGCACTGGTCGCCGTTTGTCAGTGAGCCAAATTTAAGGGGAGTCAAGTGCCTTGCTCAAGGGCATTAGACAACTGAAAGAAATCAGCCAGTGCTTCTTTCCCCCAGAGTGACTGGTTAATTCAGACAATTCAATATCTGCATAACTGGAGCGCAGTGATGGCCTTAATGTTAATGTGCACAACTGTCAAACTATTAAATGAAGCTGAAATGCCAAAAAGAAACACAGCCTCCATCAAACTGCACCCCCACCTTATCCGTTTAGCTCACTCTGCATTTTTTAAACTTACCAACAAAAGCAGTGCATGACTAAACTAGCTCAGCTGCAGCTCGGTTAGATTCCCAAAAACAAGAAGAAGATAAAAAAAAAAGTGCCCGGGGGGAAAACAGTCAAGAAGTGTCTACTGTTTACCTCACTGCTCTCAGCTTGTGAAATGTGGTGCACTGGTTTCTACAGGGGGGGTCCTGAGAGAGTACATACTGGAGTATGGGATGCTGATGCTTAATCTGGTGTCACACAGCTTCGAGTTAACAGTGATTTAACACAGTTATAGACCGTATTTAACAAGAACAACGTTTTGTGATCTAAAGAAGAGCGTGTGACCTGTTTGTGGTCTTATCTTTACAGTGATGTTGGTCACTCACATACCAATGAGCTCATGAGTAAACCTAGTGAATATAATGAGTGAATATGTGCTTATATAAGGCTTCAACAGGTGAAATGATAAAGTAGTAAAGTTTCTTACACGCTGCTGCTGAAGCTGTCCAGTTCATCCGTGTCGGGAAAAACCTCATCGTCTTTACTCTTGGATTTCCTCCGTCTCACTCTGAAGGGCAGCAGCCTCCTCTTCTTCTTTTCTTTCGGTGATATTGGTAAAACATTGTCGGGCAACGTGGCGTCGTCCTCCGGGCTGAAGGGACGGAGGCTCACCGGTAACGTTCTGGTTTTGTCTCCGGGGTCTCCGTCACCGAGGGGCCCCGACACTTTCCGCTCCTTGTTCTCCTTCTCGGGGGACTTGAGCTTGAACAAACTCTTGACTTTGAGCGTGCTGGACTTACTCATGGTGCGTGGAGACACTAGTCCTCTCTACCAAAGTGCGAGCACACAGATAAAAACATGAGGAGAGGTGTCCTACTTATACCTGCAGCAGGTGTGATTCACCGGGATAACCTGCAGAGCGGGTTACCGCGAGCGCGTGGAGCGACCGCGCGCTGCGCCAGGTGAGAACAAGCTACGTCAAGTTAACAACAACCACAGCACTTCCGAGTGATGCCTTCAAAATAAAATACCTCAAACGCATACAAAGGCTCTGACATGTTTAAGTTAATAAATCATAATTTAGATGTATCATATTTTATTTGTTCACTTATATTTTCTGTATGCCTATATTTTATCATCTAAGTTAAAAATTATATTATATTTGACATTTAATAATAAATACTAGAATATGCCTAAGACACTGACCATCTTCCGTTTTATTCAAACAAAGCATTTTCTTATCTACAAATGTGTAAAATAATTTTAATCTAGAGTTTTAATAATATAATAATTTATATTAAGGCTGAAATGTCAGAAAATAGTGTACTTTTTAAAAAATTAAGAATTACGATAATATAATAATTTTCAGGGGACTGATTTAATATATTCAAATAGTTTGTTTTGTTTGACCGAAATGATAAAAAGAAATAATGTAAATGTTGAAAGGTCAAGCTTTTTCCATCAGTGTATCATAACATTTAATGTTGTATATGTATTTTACTGTAATATTCATTTATGCTGTTTTGTGATGAGCAGTGTAGTTCCAGTGCAAAACTTTTATTCTGAAAGCAAACATTTTTCTTTTAGTTTGTTGTTTGATGCACCTTCAAACATGACAACCCCCCCTCAGTGAACAAACAGAAATTCTTTTCTATGCTGGTAGGTGGATTCCAAACAATTAAACTGAATAATTAACCAGTATCATTTTCATATTTAGAGGATGATCTGCAAGATCTACGGTTGTTTTAAAAGAATCTCCGATGATTGTTTTCAGCTGTTTGCTTTAACATCATCGCCTTTTGCTCTCATGAGCACCCCCCCCCCCCCCCCCCCCCCTCCATGTCTCATGGTCCTCACTCTGCAGTCGCTGTGTTAGTTAGTCCTGGCCCGGTCCAACAAAAACACTGCACCCCATCAGATCCAAACCACTTTTATTTTGGTTTCATCTGAACTCAGAATGCTCTGTGGATATTTATCAGGCTGCTTCTCCTGTTCTTTGAAATCTGTGTTCTTATCTTCGCTTCCTTATCGTGTGCAGCCATGTTGCATTAGCCACAACTGTGGCCAAAACTGAGAAAGCTGTGGTGCTGTGTTTAAGTCATATTGCACTGTAGTGTACTTGGTTTTGTTGTATACTGTATGTATACAGTTTACTACATATACCTCTGCAAAAGAAGACTTTAAAATAACTACTACTACTGTCTCTAAAAACCAACTGCTGGCTGTGACACATTATTTCCAACATGTCTTTCAGTCCACTGAAATAACAGCTCTATCTGCTGGTCGTGTTCAGGAAGAGCAACAACAGTCTAGATCACTGAACACAGTAAGTGACAGTCTTTACCCTCTTTACTCATTGTTTCTCTCAGCCAAACCACTAAGGAACGAAAGAAGTCCCCAAGCATCTTTGAAGAAAAACATAAACCAGACAACAAAGCAGAGGAAAAACGTCTAAGCTGGTAAGTAAAACCAAAGAAAAACTCTTTTTCAGCAAAAACCTAAATGAGATTTGAGGGGACACTACACAGTTTCTGTATGTGGGATGGTCGCAGGAATACACCTGCATGTGGGTTCAAAAACAGAAAGTGAGACTGTGAGTGGGAAGCATGCTTTTATCAGACATCGTGTCTATTTCAAATGCTTTACAGAGATTGTATCTTAACCGAGAAGCTGGATGACGGTCTACAGTCACCACGGAAAGTAATCACAACCCTTCAAGCTGTTAACCTTTTACTGTCTTGTTAATTTCTTTTTTAAAATAAATTTTGATTTCTTAACAACACAGTAAAATATTCACTAAATGCATTTCATCCTACCTTCAAAAACCAGTAACGCATTCCTCAATTCTGAGGACCTCTCTGTAGACCTACACGATAATATCAGGAGTTTAGAAGCACAGTGCTCAATAAGCGTGAAACAGAAGAAGTCTGGAAACACCAGGACTCTTCTAGAGTTGGTCGTGCATTCTAACTGTGTAAGCAGACACAGAGGATCTTGGTGAGGGAAGTGACCAAGAACCTACTGGTCACTCCGACACAGCTTCAGTCCTCTGTAGAGATGAGAGAAGCTGTCAGGCTTTAATGTAAGCGTGGTTGGATGAATGCAGTCAAAGAGGTTCTTCAAGAAAATCTCCTCCAGAGAACACAGGGCCTAACGTGATCATGATCCAAAGCAGCCAAGTCTCTCTCCTTCACTTTGTCTTCATGTGTATACAGAGTGAATAAAATAAATGAACAACACAGTAAAATGTGCATAAAGTGAAGGTGTCCGGATACTTTCCAGTGTGGTTGTGTACTGTAAAGTAGAAGGTTAGGTGACGAGAGCAGCTTATAAAAAGCAGAAGAAACCTTTAAATGTGCAACGAGCATGCGAGGGGTTTGTTCCCACACTTGTAGTGGCACAGAGTGCTCTCTCGTAATGAGGACCATCAGATAGTGAGGAGCTGTTTGTGTATATAGGTGGGGAGCAGACACAGATGAATACGAGATCAAAAGCAGGAAGCTCAGTGAAGTCGCTGCACTCACACACAGCGGCAGAGCCTGTGACAATGTGGCTTTGTGTTCCTTTCAGATTTTGTTAAGCTCACCATATTCGCGCCGCAGAGCTCCAGAAGTCATCGCTGTCTTCAAAAGCAGCTGGACAATCAGCAAAGGAAGTTTTGTCAGCTTTTATTTTGACTCAGCTCTGTGATATAAGTGAAGGAGAGTCATCATTGTGCGAGGTACGTATGTTCTGAGCAGTTTTTTAAGCCTTCATTTAGTAATGTCTATGTATATGTATATCTACGTCTAGTATATTTCTTTCATATTGTACAGGAGATTAATTTTAAGGCAACAAAAAAAAAGCTAACAAACATAGAAACATACAAACAAACTGTACACGATGAAAACAATATTTTCAGAGCTCTTAAGTTCTCTAAAAGTGTTTATACAAAGGGCTCCCACACCATTATCTTCCCCAACAGATCTGTGCTCAACATAATACGTTCCTCATTAAAAGGTGCCTATATAGACCTTCTATAAATGATCATGGAGTGGTGATCAGTGAGAAGTAAAAATACTGAAACAGAGATCTCATCACACGATCATGTTTGTTCCTTACAACAGGCTTTTGAAGAAGTCATGTGAAACATGTAACACGCTGCAGTTCGCATAAGTGACAAATGGTGTTTATTACTGTTATTGTAAGTGAAGTGAAGTGAAGTGAAGAGTAATTTTTTTATTACCAGTAGGTCGCTTGGTGTTTACTGACCTTGTTACATAAGCTCACAGTGGTTCTCAGTGACACCTCTGAGATCCCTGCAGACAAGGATCTTATCATTTCCTAAGATCAGATAAAGCTCCGAGTGCAGCCACCTACAGCTTACCTTTATGCGCACTCCCCTAATGTCTAATGGAGCAGAAATTGGGTCACGCGCAACCGGAGGAAGAGCTGAACTAGAACACTTTGACTTTTATCCTGTAAACAGACAGAAAAAAATCAAACTGTGCGGTGAGTTTCATCAAGTTCAAGCAGGCTTTATGTTTTGCACCAAACTATTAAAATGATCTAATCGATTTAACTATGCATCTGTTTTTCAGTTCACTACTAGTGGAATAGGCCCACTGAGTTATTGCTCCACTAGAAATAGATTAATGAGTTATATACTTGTCAGTGGTTAGTAATCATTGTATTTTTTCTTTATTAATAGATTAACAACGCTGTTACTAACATTTCATCAAGACATTCTGTGAAAGAAATATTGGCATGTTTTATTGAAATGAATAATTTAGTTTTGGTGGAAAAATATTTATTTTTATTGCATTACTATTGACCACTTTAGTTATTAGTTACTTTGCAGATTAAAAAAATGAATAAATCATTATGCAAAGCTACAGATTAAACTACTCAGTGTAATATACAATAATGTCACTTAATGATTAATAATTAATAATTAATATATTAATATCTAATTCTGAAATTAACAATTCTGCGTAATAACCTTTTATTTCTGCTGTTTGCATATTAGTATTTTTTAACACTACGGTATTGTATGCAAACAGATCTGAGTACTTCAAATAGTAAAATAAAGATGCAGAAATATTAATAGCAACGTTTTAAGTTTTAGAAGTAAAAGTACTGGTGCAGTAAAGTGCAGAAACATAACCAGTAGGTTTTCTAACTTTACAGCATTATTTGATAAATTGCTCTACTTATTGTGTTTTAATTTGTCGATGTGTGATCAATTTTAAATATTTTACATGACAGGAACAAAATGTCATCTGTTTCTTTAATGTATATATTTCTATTCATTTAGATATATTAACTAATTAAAATCAATTATATTAATATTCTATATATAATATAGTTTTCTAAATGTGTGCAGTAATGATTTTACTTTGAATTTGGTTTTCATTTCGTCATCATCATTTAGTGTTTTTATATGTTTTGTTTTGTGTTACACACAGAATAGATGGAAATGATCGTCTCGCTTTACTTGTTTTGTTGGTACCTTGCAGCTCTGTGCAGCACTGTGCTCATTTCCGCTTGGATGCGAAACACTTCTCGTGTTGTTTTATGTCTTCTTTTATTCTAATAAAAGTCGCAGAAAACATAAATACTCAAACACAACAGCTCAAAACTGCACTTCACTGCACTATTTGAATAAATGCATTTAGTTAAAGTATTTAAATGTATTCTACCACAGGCCTTTGTAATGTAAGTTATAACTTTTGCAAATGTTTAATTTGGCCTGCTGTTCTTCTCCAGATGGAAGCCACAGAGTCATGGACAGTCATACAATACAGCACCGACGAAGAAGAACAAGAAGTAGAGGACCTCTGTAACCTCGACACTAACCCGACTGAGGTCATCACCCAAGCCTACATCCACAGCATCATCTGTGCCTTTGGCCTGATTGGTAATCTTCTTGTAATCGTCACCTACATATTCTACAAGCGAACCAAGACGATGACAGATGTTTATCTCTACAATGTGGCTGTGGCTGACCTGATCTTCGTCGTGGCCCTGCCTTTTATCATACACAACGAGCAGCACAATTGGTTGATGGGTCCTGTAGTTTGCAAAATGCTAAGATCAGCCTACAGCATCAACCTCTACAGCAGCATGCTCCTGCTCGCATGCATTAGTGGTGATCGTTACTTCGCCATAGTTCAGGCTCGGCGATTCTTTGGAGCTCGCTCACGCACCCTGATCTACAGCCGTCTCATCTGCTCAGGCGTTTGGGCGTTTGCAGTTGCTTTGACACTACCCACACTGATCTACACTGAGCGCTTTGAAGAGCCGAATCTGTGGGCTGACACTCCCACTGTGATGTGCGAACTGTCTTTCAGGACAACTGAGAAAGCAAAGCTAATGAAGGTGCTGGTTCCCGGCCTTCAAATGGCCATTGGCTTCCTGCTGCCTCTGCTGGTGATGGTCTTCTGCTACTCCAGCATTGTGTACACCCTGCTGAGAGCACACAGCACCCAGAGGCACAAGGCCGTACGCGTGATCTTGGCAGTTGTCGCGGTCTTCATTGTGTGTCAGCTTCCCTACAATGTGGTCCTTCTGCACCACACCCTGTCTCTTTTCAAGGAGAGGAGCTGTGAGGCCGAAAAGCTTAAACTCCAGGTTCTGGCCGTTTTCAGGAGCATAGCGTACCTCCACTGCTGCCTCAATCCCATCCTCTACGCCTTCATCGGAGTCAAGTTCAGAAGCCACTTCCAGCAAATAATGGTGGATCTTTGGTGCTTCAGCAAAAAATACATCTACTCTGCTCGCTCGTCACGTGCCACAACTGAGGTTTGCATCTCAGGCCTCAAGTCTTCGGATGGCTGTAACAACATGTCATCATTTACTGCATGACACTGCAGCCCTCTATACTTCTCAGCTCTCCAAGCTGTAACTTTGATGTGGCTGCATGTACAGGAGAAAGCGCATGAGAGTAACGTGCCGTATTCAAAATGTATTGAATCCTGAGCAAACATTAGCAAAGTTGCTTCCAGTGCATTGTGTATTTTTTTTACATAGTTTGTGCAGCTGAATGTAATTTGTATGATATAAAAAAAGAGAAATTACCACACATTAATAAACATAAAGAACAACTGATGAGAAAAAAAAGTAAAACCTCACTTCAGTGTCTAAATTTCGCCCTTTTAAAACAGACAAGTTTATCCTCGAATTTGAGCAACACACCACACAGAAACATATTCATTGTTCACCAAATAGATGATATCTGTTTGTTAGGTTTCTGTTGCTTTTGTGTAATTGTGACATGTCTGGTTATTTTATTCTTGTGCTCAGTTTACATTAGCCTCTCGATTTCTTACTTATGTTGTCTCTTATTTCTGCAGCATGTATATTATATGATGTTGTTTGAATTAGCTCATTTTTAGAAAAACAAGAAGCTGAACCTCCTCGTATTTCAATCATACCTTGCTGTCACTCTCATCTGTGCAGATGATCTGGAACCATATACGTGGACCTGTTGTGTAACACATATATCAATTTAATTTTTTGTACATTTGATCATATTTGTCATATTATCTCAATAAACACTGTGTCATTTATGCTTTATGAATTCTATGATATGCTGTTTAACGTTACACTAATGACATAACCTTTAGTTTAAATAGTAATGGTAGTACATAGATTTCACATTAAACTATTATGTATAGTAAGTAGAAATGATAATGTACATAAGATAATGTGTTTTTCTTTTGTTAGAAAACAAGAGGAAATGAGTGAATGCGTGTCAGTGTGTCCAATCAATCCTCAAAGATGAAATCATCTTTTGGACAGTCTAGATAAGATAAAAAAGGAGAAGTGCAGCATTGTGACACAGTGTGCAGTTGTAGGCATGTGTTCAGATTAGTGTGTTGCCCAAACACAATGTCACACATCAGACCTCTTGTGGCACATGAGGTTGAGATTGGGCTTGTGATAAAGATGTGCAGGTAGTTAACAAAGTTGACAACAAGTCATAGCACCATCACACCTTTTTTGTGTGCTGTAACCTTGAAATGCAGGTTGACATTAATCACTCCCTGATGCACTGTTGATTCATTATTCAGTTTATAGATTACTAGCAGCAAAAATCCTGATGGGTGCATTGCCATCAAGTTGGGTACATATATTTATGGTACTCATCACCATGTAACAACTTTAGTTTGTATTTGGAAAAGTCCCACCAGCCTCAGCTCTACTGTGTGCTTAGCATACTAACACACTAATGTAGTGATAATTGTGAACATTTTGTTGAACATCAGCATGTTCAGCACTGAAAGGTGTGTTAATGTATGTTAACAGTATGCTTGCTGGGCCTCTTAAGCAATCTGCAAATATTTTAGTTTCTTTTTGCAAACGCCATGGTTCCTATTGAGTCAGTTTGGTCAAGTGACATGAGAACAAATGATATATACAGTTTATAAGATCATAACAATACAATTGATTCATCCAAACAACAAACATATAGTGTACGCTGAAACACTAAGTATTACTAGAAAAATAAGCTAGTAAATCTTTACATGCTCATAGAGGAATCAGACTGTGCAGTTCACTCCAGTGAGAAGGTGCATATTACCAGAAACCCAGTCTCTAACAGTTCAGAGTAGTATGGGGAACAATCTCTGCTGCAATCTGATGTCATGAGTATGAGCTCTGAACTCACCTAAGAATGTTAAGTATCTTGGCAGTAAATATAACAAGTCCTTATGAAAAAACCTATCCAGCCTTTTCATCCAGCTCGCAGAGGTAAGTACGATGGCATCGTGGAGCTGGAGACAGTATGGTGAACTGTATAATATTTGCTCTGATTTCAAAGGGACATCATGGATAAGATTAATTAAGATTTTTACTCGTGTCTCTCTTAATGCAACAGCTCGTCTGGCCTTGAGTCTGAAAGGGTCATTTAAGCTCCTGTGTCTTTAAGGTCCCCATATCCCCCTTATTTCTCTGTTCTGATTGGCCAGACTGTGAAAGTCTTCCTGTGGGCCAAACTATGTCCAGCTTCAGAGTTTGTGAAAAAGTCATCTGTGAAGTGCTATGAAGTGAAACAGATAAAAACAGTGCTTCAAGTCTGTTGCTGGCCTGTAACTGTATCTATTAGTGTTTCATGGTTATGTCTTTAAGAAAAGTTAACTAAATTAATTTTCACAACCGAAAACTACAAAACACTACTAGCCAGCATGCACGCAAACACACGTTATGTGACACATGAAACATGAGCATGATGAGATCCTTTGGAGGAGGACTCTTTATGACTAAACTATTTTGTAACAGATCTTCCTGTGCCCAAACTGTTGTGTTTTAGGGTCATTTCCTGTGTTAAATTCCACCACAAGTTACCATAGTCAAGGGTAGTTTTTGTAAGCAGATTTAGTAAAAGTCAAACTGGGGTTTGCCCTATTTTTTGTACCCACCACATACAGAAAAATTGGGTCAACAGGTTGACACTGACAAATGCATTAACATAATTGATGATGCTGTGTTTTATGTCAGTCTTCCCAGAACAAAAACTGTAATATGCTAAGTTATAAGCGAGTTTAATGTTTTGCTAAAACATAGCATTAAAACAATTCTGGTTATCTTGAACCACCATCTTACTTTTTTCCTCACTTTGGTTTCTGTGCCCCATTACTTTCAGGAAAGAGACACTGAGTGTCAGACCACAAACCAGTCGTCAGCATAGTCTGCAACATCCTGTGGCTTTGGGGGTGAAGCACAAGCCAGAAAATCAATTTCTTACCCTACACACAATAGAAATTGAATCAATATCATACTTGTTTAAGTCACGTCAAACCAGCTTGTGTGGAGAAGGTTACTGTCTTGCTGCGGGTGGAACTCCAGACCTGCTCTATCTTCCTTTGTTGTGCCCTTGCCATTAAAACACCAGTTTACTGTACAGTGTTACTTCAGCATTTCCCAAATAATGCTTGAGAGGGTGTAGTAACACAGTCTAACACAGTGTACAGACAGAGGCTCTGTGGTACTCTGAAGTAATCAGAGCTGGGTGACCTGTAGAAGCTGGTGATTTATTGCCAGTGCTGCAGACAAGCTGGGCTTGTTAAAGCTGTTTAGTAAAAACTCATTTTTCACTGTGTGTTACGTTTAAGTTTAGTGTATGTGACACACAGTTATTGGTCCTTTTGGGTATATAGCAACACACACAAAGACACGACAACTTTATTTTTCACCAACAAAGACAAAAGCAAAACTGTGCTTGGTAAACCACAGGGTGGGAGCTGGGTGGTGTGAGGACAGCTGTTTACAGCTGTTTGACTGTTGTCTCTTCTACAAAACAGACCACAGTGTTGTGAGACTAAAATATTGTTGCACGACACACATCTGTGACATCATGCAGCAAGTAAAATACTAGTAATCAAATCTCTGGGAAAGAACATTGTTATGAATTTTCTCAATTTCTGCATTGTGCAAAAATTCGATGCCATACACACTTCTGTTGTTTAACGGCCCCTCATTGATCAATCCTAAGTCACCCCAGAAATAGTTCGGTTCCTCCTTCTTGACGGATGTTACCAAAACCTCTAACTTCTCTCAGAGGATCGAGGAGCGATGTTTAGAGAGAGATGAGCGAGGGTACACCTTCGCAGCTTGGACACTGAAGCTGATCGCACTGATATGAAACCGCATCACAACACCAGCACAGCTATACAACCAATATAAGACACCCACGTTTTTATTTCTGTTTTCAGATCCATCATCTGGATCTCAGTGAGAAAGAAACTGTCATTATACACTACAAACACAACATCTGTCATTTCCTCCTATGAATAACATCGTCATCAAGACAGGAGAGTCTGAACAAGGGTGTGAATACACTCTACAATATATTCATTTACATGTGTTTAAATATTTTGAGCTGATAATACATTCACATGCATGACAATACAAAAGGGTTCACAAACTCTCAAGCTCCAGTGTGTGTCTTAATAAAAAGTAGCTGAACAGTAGCATTAGTCCTCTCTCCACCACTGGATGTCCTCAGTAAGCTTTGTTTAGTTTTTGCTTTGAATTCGTCTGGATGAATGTGCACATGATTTAAACAAAGACTCTGGGACCAATTTTCTAGTTTAGTTCATCGTCTGTGTCTGTCTTACAGCTTTCTCAAACCTGTAATATCTGCTCTAAGAGGAAGAGGTGGTGTTGGGGTTGCGGGCTTCTCTGTTGGACAGTCGTACTTTATTTTTCAGTAATACTAAGAAATACTTTCTCATGAGCTTGTCATGGAGGGAAGAGGCCAGGAAGAGGTGAGCAATAACAGCAACGATGGCTCCGTCCTAGGACATCATGGCAGCGACAACATGAAACCTACAAGAGCCTTGGTACATTTAAATGATTTGTAATATGATTAGTTATACTTATGTTTAACAAGCAAAGTGTTGCTATGACAACAGTTTATTACAAATTTAGCATATGAATCTTCTATTTCCCCCCACAGTATTTATTTGTGCTGTTTATAATTTCAGTGGACTATTCTAGCTTTATGAAGACGTGTTATTAATGAACTGTAACTGATAGGACATCAGTGTTTTGTGTGCTGCTTTACTGGGATGTTTCAGTGAATTGGCCACTTCATGGAACTAAGCTGTTATTAACGCCATTAATTACACCTACGCTTTTCCTCTTATGTAAAGTTAAACATGCTGTGGTCTTTTCTTTTCTTAAGGCCGTGACTCATCAGAGCGACAGAAGGTTTTATTGAAACAGAGGTGCCCTCAGTGAGACTGAAGCGATACACTACAGAAGCTAGTTCTAGGGCTGGTTAAACCAAAACAATGAGCTGAAAGACACTAAAACGTCCTGTAGAGCTGAGGAGAACTGTTTGTGCATTATTCATTTATTTCACGCAATATGAATATAATATTGATTGCTGCAACTTTACATTTCTGAATAATAACAATAGTACAATGAAAGAATATAAGCAAAACCCCAAAACCTGCTGATTTGAACTACTCACCCCCTGTAAGGAATTATGGCATCAGGTGATGTTTGACCTCTTCTATGTGTCTTCAGAGAAATGACATCTTGTAAGAGAACATTTTAGTGTGATGATTTAGAGACATGCTTTATGCTCCAGGCTCATTCCAGATGAACCACTCTCAGTGTGGCATGTTACCGACATGCTATAACAAGGTAGCATTGGGTGCTATCTTAGGCCCCACGGTGACTGAGAGGGGCCCTCTTCTGTGGATACATTTACGCAAAGAAGATTCTTGGCGCCGTTCATGAGGGGGATTTTTTTTTAACCACCCTTCTATTCATTTAAACATCTGGTATTTGATAATGAGGTCACCCCTTTGACTCTTCTACCACAATTAACTTATGATTCATTCTCCCCAGAGTCATCACTGTTGAAAGGGTTTTTGTATTGTAGCAACATGGCACACAGTAGTGTCCTGGTAGACTTACATGCATGGTAGGCAAGAACCACTGCTTAATGTGCTCATGTCTCTGTTTGCATCCACCTACACTACCTTTCTTCAGTCAGAACAAGGTCTCTACCAGATGTCGCTGAACAATAACAATAGTGTGACGTCAATAATCCAGACTCCCTATTGTAGTTGAAGAAAAGAATGCTTTTCATGTTAACACAATCCTGCTAGACTCTCAGTCCTATCCTCATTTTCTGCTTGGCCAGCAGACATACTGGTAATATGTAGTGAAACCTGTTTTTGAACTGCTACAGTTTATTTATGCTTAATGCATGCCAGGCGTGTGCAGCGGGGGCTGGTGGGGGGTTCTGGGGGTTCAAACTCCTGCTCTTTTTCCAGGTTGATCTAAAGGTTTAGTTGAAATCAAACCATTTGCCATTTCTGCTATTTACGAAGAACAAATGTCGCACAAATAATAAACTAAAGCTGAGAACTTGCCCAAAACAGTAGGTAGAGAACAATGCAGCTACATCCCTCTCCTCATGCATATCTGTTGTTTCCTCAAGAACAGTAAGAGAACACATATTTTCTGTGCTAATAGGACACTTCATAAACCACTTAAAGCTTAATGTGAAATGAGGTTAAAAGAGCAACAACCCGTAAAACCTGGAAAGTAGTAAACCTGAACATGTGTGTGTGTGTTGTCATTTGTAGGCAGACGATGCACAGCCATGTTTTAGTTGGTGTGGTTACTTGAAATAAACGTAAAGTGCTCTGTAAACCGTCTCATATCTGCTCGAGGAGCACAACATGTTCACATGATGTTTCTGTTTATGAGAAGGAGCCTCTGTCCTCTAACGTGCTGTTGCAGTCAGTTTATCAGCATTTTGCTAAATCTTTTTCTAAACAGTGCTGTTTTTTCCCTTTGTCTAACAGTTAAGAATCTAATATCTATCTGATCTTCTCCACTTTACCATTATACTGCAGCTGTAACCAAGTGGTAATTTATTATCAAAGCAAACATAAGATACAATAAAGGCTTTTCCACCTGATTCTGTCTTTTCACTCAGTCTCTTGCTGGCAAATTGTGCGACACTAGGTCTATTTAAGCACTGCACACAAGGCTAACTGACGTGACAGTGGTGCTTTGAGTCACCAGTGAGAAACTTCACTGCTCGGCTACTGATTCGCTCAGTGACAATGGTGATTCAGGACAGCGTGCGCAGTTCGAAGATGCTAGCAGGCAAACATGAAGCTACTGGAACAATGCAGGATTTAGAATAGTTTTTTAGGGGGGAAGAAAATGTTTTATCTGTGTTTTTCAGAGCTCAAGGATAGACACAATGAGTCTTTGCGGGTAATACTAAATGTACTATATACATATTTTTTTTTAGTTGATAACAAAATTCCAGAGGGCATGTGTAACCCTTACTGAGGCCACCTCAAGAGAGCTTATCAGTGTTGTGCCACTACAAGCCCTGTTCTGTAATCCACCTGCAGGCCATGCACTGATGACTCACCATTGTTTGACGGATGCTCGGCCACAGTGAGGTTTTAGTCATTTTTAAGTGATTCTTGCTGCAAAAAGATCTAAATACTACATGTTGACAAGAGTGACATTAAAGCTATACAGATGAGGGATGTTGACCTTGTTGCAGCACTAGCAACTCCTACAAGTTGTTTGGGATTTTACCTTCTTAAAGCCATTTTCTTTATCATACATTGTAGCAGATTTTGGATTTATGTGACGGCGGTGTAGGCAGCACAGTGGTGGACTGGTTAGTACTCCCTTCTCATGGCACAACAGTCATAGGTTCAAACTTATGGGCCATTCCATGTACAGTTGTCATGTCATCCCTGTACCTGGTCGGGCTTCCTTTGGCAATCAAAAACATGCACGGTTAACTGGTGACTCTAAATTGCCCGTGAATGGTTGTCTGTCTCTCTACGATGCTGTAGGGAAATAACTGTTCATACCTAGAAAGAGATGCAGCCACACAAACTGTTGATGGTTAGATTATAGCATCAAGCTACACAATACAGCAGTTTATACAGAGCCGATACTGTCACAGTGTTGACAGTGTTTTGGCTCACAGCTGCAGTTTTGGCTCCTCCTTCCTCAGGTATGTCACATTGAGGGAATTCCCCTGATAAAAACCTTTGTGTATATCTTTTGATCTTATCTCTCTGGGTGATTTTAGTGTTAACACTTATCTCACACCTTCACCTGAATTGTATCAACCTCTGGGAATAAAACAAACTACTGCATCTTATCCAGGATAGTTTTGCTTTAGCGAGACGTAGCAGTTTTTGTAGACAGATAATTAGGCGTCGCACTGGGTGTGAATGTGCTTGTGTGCATGTGAACAGCCATTCTTTCGTTGTGTCCCATTATCTAGACCATTTGAGGTCTAGAGGAGAGCTGATTAGGGGTCCTGGCAGTGAGGGGATTATCACGCTGGGTCAGACTGTACCCTGCTGGTGTCCACTGAGGAATGCAGGCAAATCAACCAGTGAGCCTATCAGTCAGTCAGCCAGTCAGTCGGTCACGCACGGAGTCATCCCCATCTGCCAGTCAGTGATCTGCCAGCTCAGACAGTCCTCACATGAGACTGTCTTGGCTTTCTATCAGCAATTAGTTGGAGGGATCTGCATGTTCTTTTCACCCTTTGTTCATCAAGCACACACACACACACACACAGTAGTAGTATTTGAATAGTATTTGATATTTAAGTGCAAATTATACATGATGAAGTGAGAACACTGACTTTCGTCATGTTTGGTAGCGTATCATTTTTACCCACCTGTAGGCAGCACACTCAGGTAATCACAAAAAAAACATATAGCAGAGTGGAAGTTTCACACTCCACAGATAGTATGAACAGAAAACAGAGGAGAATATTCAGAAGAACAGTCAAGCTGGATACTGTCAGCTCACTGCAGTGAGGGGCAATTACTGCAAATGAGGCTAATAAGTTTTGTGCCAGGTTTGATGAGCTTCACTTTTCCACTGAGTACACACACATTTTCTTGTCGCTGTTTCAGAGAAACATGAACAGTACGTGCCCTCCCGTTGCTATCACTGATAATTATGTGCTCAGTCAAGGCAACTTAGAACAACATGGCTTTAAATAATACTTTCAAGATTTTCAAAATGTTACCAAAAAAACAACACCAATTGTTAATCCCCCTAAAAACATATTTGTGAGCATCAGTAAAGCCATAAAATATCTTCACCTCCTGGCCTTTACGTAGCCTAGATTAGATGTAACTTCCCAAAATCTATCATTCCTCATGTCATCTTCAGAAATGGCACACAGGAGACCTAGAGGGAAACAGAGGTGATCTTTAAAGGTTAATTAGCTGGCATGAGCAGTAATTCCAGTCTTATCACAAATCAGCACCATGAACTTGCTTCCTTTTACAAATATCTGTGTGTTCGTGTTAATACCAAATGTAACGTCTGGAGGGCGTCGATAAACTGAAGCTTTAAATAAAACTCTTATCAGTTACAGTATGTCTCATTGTGCTGCCTCTGCAAGACCAGTTTGTGCTGAGGCTTGGGTAACACATGACCAGCATGCATACTTTTCTTTAGCTACTAATAGCTAATTTAGCAGAGTGTACCCCTATCTCAAGCACTGACAGCTGGGATTGGCTCCAACACCCCTACAACCCTTAGCAGGATACAGTAAATGGTTAAAGTAGTGGTTCTATGGATGAATGGCTGCTTTAGCTGCTACAATAAAAGAAAAATAAGTATTAGAAACCAACTTCTTACAAAACAAAATCTTAATCTTTGTTTGCCCACTTCAACTCACTGCCAAGAGCAGCTAAATGCTCCATTATGACAGTTACATACTGTGCATGTCCAGTAGCTCTGCAGTTAACAAGAAATGGATGTCGAAGCTTTCCTCAATAAAAACAGGTGCCTTTGGCTGCCGGAAGGGTGAGTGATCTCAAAAACATTTGAGCCTCTAATAGAGGCTAAGATGCTGCAGAAATAGGTGATAACACTGCCCATTTCAACTGGAAAGTTGGCATTTCTAAGTCTTTGGCCATACACATCAACTGAACGCTCCAACTTCCACCTTCACGGGTAAATGGAACGCAGCATCATTCTCCATGGTTTTCCCCATTCACATTACACGATTAATGATGATGAACATTTTGATTAGTGCAGCTTTAACTTATCAATGTGGGGTATTTCTACCACAGTGTGGTACCATTCAAACTAAGCTGACTGTTTATTGAGCTCCCTCAAACTTAACATTTAATCCCCATTGGTCACATTGCTTCTTCCACAGTAAAAAGACATTGTATTGCAACATGACTTACTTTAGTAGCACATTACTTGCTGGGTACTTGCCAATGGATTACATCCTGTGTGATTCCAAGCTGTAACTGCCTGTGCAAACACCTGCTCTGTAAACTCAGTGGCTTGTGTGTCAGAGCCAAAAACACTAGCAGGAAGCCATCTCATGATATTTCCCACCCATTGGGGGTGACAAGCCATCGCCACAGTCCTTTGGGTACTGGGATGCAAAACCTATTTTCCCTCAGCGGGACGCCACTTCTCTTCTTTCATCCGCCTCGCTCTGGAAATGAGAATGACGTTCCACTAGTGAGGGGAAAGAATTCCCCACCTTGGCGTATGAGACGTGCAACACTGAGAGCCAATTGCCTAAATGAAATTCCAGTATGTGATGAGTGGGAAGTGAGAGGCTTGCTGGGTAGCCAGGCCTGTGCAGCTGCAGGCTTGTCACAGTCCTTTGCCTCTTCTCTCCAGACTCCTCCAAGCACTGGGTGGAGATGCAGATCCAGCAGGATGGATGATTTAGTCTCAGTCTGCAGATTTTCTGTCTGGTTTCATCTATCTTACAGAACTACTACTTCCACAATTGCCCTGTCCATCTCTCCCTTGAGTAAACTTGAGTTCCTTTGGCTGTTGATGGTAACGGGAGGGGAAAAATGTGCAACAGATATGGGAACAACCAAGGAAGGAAGTGTGTTTGTGTGTATTCATGTTTGGATGTCAAACTATTATTAAATGAGGTAGAGCGAGAAAGTTCTCCCTGCCTGGCTGGAACATGAAGACCTCTTATCTATCTGTGCAGTCACTGGAAACCTCATTTCCTGGTCCAGTTGTCTTTCCAGAACCTCCATCCTGGCTGCCAGCACCGACTCTGCAGGGAGAACTGTAGAGAACAGATAGAGGTGGACGGATAGAGGAAAGAAAGCAGGAGGAGTTAAATGAAGATACAGAAGCTAGAACCAGGGTTAAACAATGAAAAAACATGTCTTGATGACCTGACTTGTTATGTCACTGTCTAAATGCAGCACATGTGAATGACACGTGCTGCAGGAATAACATCACAGCACTAATTCTTTCAGACTTCTCCAATGAATGACATCGCTCCCTTTGCAAATATCACTCCCCAAAACATACTGTATGCTTTTTGTCCGGCAGAAAATCCGGCAAAGGAACTGTATTCAATTAATGCAAATTGTGCTTACAATTATGTCACATCTCGATTGTTTTATTTCAAATCTATTCTGGTGGTGGACAGTATAAAGTTATAATGTTTGTCCTGAAGGGAACATTTTTGTATCATATTTCATGGCAAGTGGTTGTTATATGTGATAGTTAATCATCAGTCATTAAGATTCAACCTGTGGAAACCATGAAAACCACATGTCTTACGAAGAAAGCTGCACTGATTTGATGTTCAGTACAAGCAGCTGTATTGTGATGAGCAAAACTAAAATCCCCCAAACAGTTTGGAAACAGAAATAATGAGCAGATGACAGGCCACCATCTTTCAGGTTGATCTCATCTGTTGTCAGCAGTGAGCTTCTGCCAAACACAGGACCTGAAAAGGAACAGGCATTAACAAGTGTTACTGTTATTCAAATGTGGCTTATTTATTTATTATTACTGGTTGACAGGTATACATTACAGTGCAAACCATTCTTTGGCGAACTTACAATACAAATATCATGATAGGTACTACTACATCTACACTGAGCACTGATTTAGGCACAGTGTAGCTAAAGCATGTTCAGTCTTGCAGAGCAGTGCATTCTATCAACACTTGGGAGTTTCAGGGGAAATGAAAAGAGGAAACCACGATGCCAAAACAAAATTGAACAGATATATGAATATAAAGACTGGTAATGAATAGAGCTCACAGTGCTTTGGCATCCAAACCTTGAGCCAAACTGCATTTATCCTGTTATTTAGATAGAAAGACTGATACAATCATTTCATACAGTTTTGGAAAATCTATCAAAATCAGAAGCGCATGATGTTACTGCTGTTGTCGGAGAAGCCACAGTCAGAATAAAGCGGAGGAGAGAAAAACACACGTCTGTAAACCCAGTTTGATGTGCAAATCAGTCCAGTACATTTAAATATGTGATATTAAACAATTTACCAGTGCGACTGTCAAACCCCACTAATCCATCTACAGACCTGAATGGAACATTCTGGAGTGTTTAGTGGCAGATGCTTGCTCAGGATGTCAGCACATAAAGAAAACAATGGAAAAGAACGCTGCAGCTGTAGCTGCTTTAACATAATTAACAGCAAAGCAAAAGAGGAAAACAGAAAGACTTATGTTACGCTAAGAAGGCCAGTGCATGGGGTACAGTACATCTGACAGGAATCAGTGGATTAAATCTGTCTCACAACAGCACTATGGTGAAGACTTGTTTTGATTGACACTGTATCCCAATCATCCCTCCCCCAATGTTACCCTTGCTTCCCCTCTCATATGGCTTCCATAACAGTGGAATGAGGGTCAGAGAGCTCGAGAACCCAGTGCACCACACATGCTCTGCTGAATGACGTCACCCCAGTCTCAAAACCTTTAACGTGAGACAAGCAGGGCACGCATTCCTAAACTATATCGACACTGGAGACCTCAGAGTGGGAAACATTCAAAAACTCAATGCGCATGAGGAAAAATGTAGAGAGAATAGGTGGAGACAAAGTGGCTGCTTCACAAAGGAATGCGTGCAAACGTGTCCTTGTGTAAACTGGAGCTAGAGAGCTGCAGGTCCACAAGGACAGAGAAGAACAGTCAGCAGTTATGGCAGCAGTCCTTCTGCTGTGTGTAGTCTGAGGACTAACAACCCTACACGAGGAGAATACTGCTGTGGTAGAGTTAGCAGTACAAAAGGCTAAACCATGACCTCATTACAACATTCATACACAGTTTCATAGACAGACACGTACTATTTATGTCATTTTAGAAGCTACTAAATCATACATTTGGCTTTAGAAGACTGAGAAAAATACTGGGACAAAGTTCACAACATTACAGTGGTAAAAAGAATCTTCTTTCACTGCTTTCTCAAAGCAAAATGAAACATGGAACAAAAAAAGAGCACAACAGTGCAAGAGCTGGATCGCGAGTCCTGCGATGGGAATAGCCACATGGCTTCACCTCAAGTTCAGGACAGGCCAACAGAGACAGTATGTAAGTGAACTAATGATTTTTCCATAGACAGAGGAGCTGTGATCAGTAGACATTGTTTTTGTAATACAAACACTTTTGTAGGGCTTCACATTATCTTCATATGTAAGCATATTTATACAAAGAGTGAAGAAAAAATACATATTTATAACATGATATAAAGCACCGTGGAGTAAAAGATGAAGTAACTCTATTCATATCAAGTCTTTAATTTGAATAAAACAATCCTCTCATCTGTGATTTCTCATTTAAAGGCATATACTGAGTGTATACAGGTTGCTTTGCATACAAAAGAAAATACTTTGAAGGTTTGTATTTAGTGATTAAATCGTTAATAAAAACGGGGGGATAGCACCAGTTTTCGGCATCTCTAACCTGAGAATTTTTTGTCAGACAACAAAATGGCTGCCGCCTTTCAATCTACTTCCCTTTCCTGCTTGTCGACGGCAACTGACCCTGCGCTTTGTCACCAAGTGTTAGTCGCAGGAGAGCAAACACAGTGGCTGTTTGTTACACTTCAGTGGACTCCAAGTTAGGAGGAGAGGTTTGTCTTGTTTACAACCCACCCATTCCTCCACCCATCCACCTATCGCGTCAGAAATAAATCCATTTAGTGAGCACTAGCTTGTTGCCAGAGGATTTCAAACCGCGCCTCAGGCTGCTTGCCATGGAAGGTGCAAGAAGCCAAAGAAAAAAAAGTCGACCCCTCCACTGATCAAAAGAAAAGAATACAAAGTGAAACAAAACAAAAACTGAGGCTATGGGGTCTATCGAGGTGATTAGCACACCTTCAAGTGTCTCATCCTCTCTCTGGATGTCTGTGTGTGGATATGTGATTTTCAGACTCTAGAGTTGTTTGCTGGGGGTCCTGAGGGTTAGTTGTGGTGGGTGTCTGGCTGCTCAAGGCACACTGGGCAGCAGGCACTTTTAAGCTTGACAGGTCGTTCGCACTCAGCTGGTGGACAAGACTCCACAAAGCAGGTCACCTGGCCATCCTGCGGGGGACAGAGAAGGGGCAACATGTTAATGAACTTATTAGATTAGACTGGACAGCTTAAACAGAGACCTCAAGATCCAGCACAAAAAAAAGAAAAGGCACAAAAACAACAGGAAACTGGAGGGTGTTGTTAGACAGTAACAGGCTTTACTTTCCTAATGTCTTTCCTAACTTCTGCTGAACCCATAAAATCTCTGAGGTTAGTAACCTCTTTTCCAAGAGTGACCTGGCCAGAACACAAGCATCACAAATATGCTCGTCCTTGAAAAGCAAATTTAAGGTAATTTATTTCAGAGTGAAGACACGATGTGATTAACTGGACTGTTCTATCCAACACAATGTTTCTAACTACCAAACTGAATTACTCTAAAACTCCTCCAATTACAGAGAGGTGTGAAATACGAAGCAAAACAGTTTAATGGAAGCCAAAGAGAGAAAAACAAAAGAGAAGGTGTGTTATCAGATGTGGTGGGCAAAATAAAAAAGGCAACAGAGGGTAAGTGGGATGGGAGATGAGAGGACTGAAGATCTAAGGCAGTCAATTTTGGCATGCGGCTGCTGCCAGGAGTTGGCACTGAGAAAGTGTCAGAGATAAAGAATGAAAGGCAGAGAAGTGCTGGTTGCACACAAACACACTGTGGGAAGATAATGTGCCAGGAGAAGGGTACTGCCAAGAGGTGGTGGAAGAGGAGGAACACTTGAACTTGTGCCAGACAGAGAGAAAGTGGAACACAGAAACGGTTCTGATGAGCAGGCTGTAGTCAAACATGATCAGCTTCTCAGAGTGTGAGAAATGAGAGGATTAGGTACTGTGTGCATGTATTTGTGTGCTGTGTAAACCATTTGCACCACATAGTGATTTCTATCATGAACATACTCTGCATTCACATATGGTGCAGGAGTCTTTTTTCCACCGCTCTCCATCTGTTCGCTCACGTCCGTCACGATCAGTGCAGTCAGTCTTGCTCAGACGGGCTTCCAGTTTTTTAATCTACAAAGATACAAGGACACAATGATTTCCTCAGAAAAGTGGTTGTTTCTTGTTACATCGACGCTGACACAAATCTCTATCTGTCAATTATATTGAAACGCGCGCCAGATAAAAGTGACAATGTTCATACAATACTTTATGTAAAATATGTACAATAGAAACTGTCAAGTGAGAAAAATTGTCATTCTGAACCATTCCGTTTTGTTTACAACCTCACACACTGGACATACTTAACAGCTCTGCATTGAAATGTCTGCAGCTCACTAGAGCATCCTGGGCCCCATCCTGAGGAATTAACTGCACGGCTGACATGTTAATGGAAAACATGTCTGTATGTACGAGCTTTTACTGTGTCAGTGTGTTACCCTACAGCATAGTTTGCCTAAACAGACAGGGCAGGCATCCATGCAGTTCAGGACATCAACACACATTCAGACTCTGTTTTAAATGAACTGACAGGGGGATATGATTTTCAGTTCAGAGTTTAAACAAAGAACCATCAATCTTCTCCAACATAGAGAATTTTTTCAAATCACCTTTTTTTCAGATCCCTGATCAAGTTCATTTTCATGACACTGGAGTTTATCTGTTTTACTCTGGTCATTTATCACCTGTTACATACACACAGACACAAAGTGTCTGAATGTGTTGGGCAGGTACCAGCTCAGCAGTACAGCTGAAAGCTTCAGTTACTATCACATACTGTTTGTCTGCACTGGGCTCAAACACAGATAATGTTCCAGAACATGAAGATTACCAGACCACCACTGGAAGGGAAATGTTAAGAAGTGTAACAAACGCACAAACAAGTCTGATTGTGTTGGTGTAAATACAGACACACACCTGCTTTCGTAAACTTGTGATTGTTTTCTGCATATCAGAAACAAAATCCTGGAAGTCGATCGAGGGTTCAGTGCGTTGGTTGGAGGAAAGAGTAGAATTTACAAGGCTTTCTACAGGTTTCTCCATTGGACTGCAGGGAAAAAAGGTACAGTTTTTTGTTAGATTAAGCTTTACACACTTCCATTCAAAAGTTTCGAGTCAGCTGTTTGGAAAGAAACTAATTTTATAACATCCGAAATACAGTTCATGTTGTATATGAATATTGTATTTAGTTTTTTCTAGACAAAATGGCCAAAAATGTGTTTATCAAAATGAAAATCCTTGCTGTATATACACATAGCTGATAAAGAATGAAAAGAATGAGACCAAACTCCTGCATGTTACAGTTTGCTAAGGAGAAAGAAAAGGATAAAAAAACACAAGTAGTCAAAAACGGCCAGTTATGTCCAGGACCCCCAAAAGTTAAACTTCATATAATGTACAGAGGACCACCATCAGCAAACATGAGTTTCTAATACGTTGGCACCCTCATCCATTTTATACAGGGTTGCCACAACATGAGAAACACTACTTAATATAATGCACCACCCTCTCTACATATAAGACATAGCAGAATGATCCCCTTACTACACATAAGTGATTCTCTTTTTTTTTTTTTTTTTTTTTTGGCCTGTCAGTGACACAGATGACATATGCATATCTCATGTATATGTAGCTGTGCTGT
>JAUYWH010000004.1:16586923-16612059 GCA_034779795.1 Ctenopoma multispine
CACACACACACACACACACACACACACACACACACACACACACACACACACACACACACACACACACACACACGCAGAACCCTGCTTATGCTCTGGTACATATTTGGGCCATGCTGTGATGAGAACCAGGCCATAATAAACCTGAGGCCCTGTAGTTAGAAGGGCTGCATCTTTATCTATAATGTTACAATGGCACACTGGATTATCATTATCATAGGTCATCATCATCTAGGCAATTTGCTCATTTCACTACTGATCACATCTTCACATAAACAATCCCTATAGAAGGTGACTCTTTATTTGTCCAGGACTGAACTCAAAATATTTCTTTAATTATAAGGCCTGTAATGTATAAGTCTGTGTGGGGCACATTGGTTCTGTCATGTCGTGTTGTTGAAGTGGTGATTCAGCAGAATATTAATGTCTTGACACCTCATTGCATTTGACTTTACGCTGACTTTGTAACAAGCCAAAATCACCAGATGAATGAATCCCAGATGTAAATATTAGTTTTCATTATGAGGTGTATATTTATTCTTCCATTCACCTCTTCCTCTGAGTTTAACATACACTTAGGCACATCCATCTGATATGAGCTTTAAAGACAGAACTGACAGGTAAATACAGTCATAGAATAATCATGTTCCTTTCAAAGGAGGTGTTTAGATAGCAGCATATAATGTATCTGGTGGTTGTTGTGAAGCCTTGGCTGCCTTGAGCCTGCAGCTGAGCACATAAATTCTTTTTACATTGGAAATCAAATGTCATTTGAAAAGTCTGTCCCAAAACTGTTCCTACAAATGTTTGCTAGTGGACTGCTTTGGTTTTACTTCATTTAAAGCCTGCATTCTTTTTTTGACTCTGTGCCAAACAACCCTGCCTATTGGACTTCAGTCCAGTTTCCCACTTCAGCAGGGTTTTCAGTGACCTCCTTAACGTTCTTTTGAAATAAGTGTTTATGCAAGCTTAGCTAATGTTAATGTGCAGGCTGTAGCAACAACAACGTACACAGTCTCACCAGAATAATAGAAGGCCAGGAATGAAATGAAATGCACTGGAACAGCTGAGACACAACACATCTCTTCAACTTAATTTTTAAGAAAGATTGTAAAATATTAGTTGTTATAGCTTTAATTTAGCTCACGTTTGCTGTGAAAAAGTGGTATTACAATAAAAATATTTTATTTTATTCAACTTTGTTTACCTAACCTTTTTTTCTACTCTAATAAATGAAATAATAAATGAAATAATAAAATGTATTGCCTTTGTACATTTTCAAGTTATTCACTGGACTTTGGACTTTGAAAATAAACAATAAATGAAAAAAAACAAAAACAATTTCTTGTGTATGGAAAATGGAATGAAACAAAATGTTTTGACCAAAGAACAACAGAACATTACCTTCACAGCAGTCCTGCCACATGCGCAGATCAATCTGAGGAATGTCACCACAGCTGCTGTAACCATGGGGAAACTCTGCCACCCTGAAGACGTCCTGCTGGATGCGTGTGATGTTATCTCCATTGTCACACAGCACCCGTGCAAGAGAGGCTTGCTTCAACTGGGTCAGCTGGGCAGGAGTGAATACGCCAGGATTTTCATACCAGAATCTGAAAAAGACAGGACAAGTAAGAGAACTGACGTATTGATAATGAGGACACAGTGACACATGGCTTTGGCTTAAATTTTACATGATTCCTGTAGTATAATGTCATGTTGTTTAATGCCCTAACAATGCTGCATTTAAGAGGATGAACTCAATAAGACATCAAAATAATAAAGCAACAAAATAACTATTCTTCAATGGCCACTTCATAAAAGCTTTAGTCATGATCATGTTTAATCGAATAATTGTAAGTGATTCACTTCACTGTGGATCAGGGAGGCATCCTTTATGTCATCAGGCAATGTGTTTGTGAATGGTTAGGTAAGATTAGCTGTGATTTTACTGTACCTGTCACCATCCCGCACACGTCTGAACTGAGTAGCCAGCAGGCACATGAGGGTTGGTCCCAGTCTACTGCCAGGAACCAGGTCTTCAACCATTAAGGCAGGGAACAAGTCAATGTTTATAGGAGTGCCATACAGCCTGACACGCAGAAAAAAACAAAGTCAGAGACACCAAAATGGTAACTGAAATTACTACAGTCCACACACTGGTCTAACGCTCTCAAAATATCGTAATCTGATCAATTAGATCTTGATTGTATAACTACCTCTGTAATTTCTCTCTGACATGAGGATTCTTTATCTCATTCCTCAAATCATCAAATGTCTGAGCTGAGGTCAGGTTGCAGAATGTTCTATAATTGTTGTACGGTGGTATGCCATGGTCCCTTCCTCTCTGAATATTCATAGCAGCCAGATCCAGGGCCACAGCGTGGGCCATTGAGAACAACTTCTCTGTCAGCTCCGTATTCAGCAGCTGTGTGGTAACACGCATTTTACCAGCTACGCCAAAGAGTCCACGCAGTATTGGGTCAATGCCACCCTCATTCACAATGCGGAATGGGGAAAAGAAGGCCCGATGCAGAGAGAGGTGTCCCTGGGGAATAGGCTGGAAGTCCTCATCTAACCGATGGAGTATTGGGTTGATTAGGGTGTGCCCGAAGCGGAGAGCGGCAGTGGCAAAAGCATTGAAGATGCCACCGTTAGTATTGGGGTCATAACCTGCATATGACCCCATCATCTTCATGCCTACTTCACCCAGAATCTAGGAGATGGGAAAAGGAATGTTAAAGTCTTTCTTTTAGTTGTTGTCTTGAGAAATATTAGGAGAAACAGATATTAAATTAGCAGCATAGCTTAAGGAACATTAGACTGTTACCTTTGGCAACCAGTGACTGTAGGTGATGTGCTGCATTTGAGCTCCCACTATTTTCCTGGCCTCATGGTAGATGGTGTCTCCGTCCCAGTGGGGATTCAGTCTCAGCAGCTCTGTGGATATGCGGTTGTGTTCTCTGAACCACACTGTGTGCATGGAAGTCAAACCAAGCTGTTCATTGGCACGGTGGTCTCCAGCTAAGAAACATGGTATTGGACTCTCATTTTCATCCCTCATACACTCAGTGGGTGGTCCAGTGGCAAATGGCAGCAGTGGCTTTCCTGTTCGCTGTATAATACCTTGCCGAAGCAAACCCCTTTGGCTGGCCAAATCTCTGATTTCTTCTGATTCATGTTGTGAGCTGCCATACACATTTGAAGCATCAATGTAAGAGGTTATCTGGTTGATTTGCTCTCTTGGATATACGCTGTTCATCAGTAGAGACGTCATTCCGCTGCCACACACTGGGCTGGATCGGGCAAAGAACATACAGCGGGCGCCACTTCGCAGCTGCCGTGGGTCATTAGGTGGGAACTGGATCGGGAAGCACGGTGGGTCATTAGTGCAGACCTGAGTACATAGCTGGCCATCAGAGAACCGTGACTGACTTAGGGCTATCACTGTTGCATCCAAATCGTGGTCTAGGAATTGACCCCACTGCATCAGCATGTGGGTGTAGCGGTCATCAGGAGTAATGGTCTCTGTTCCAATCATCGTTGTGGACACCAGCCTCGGCAGTGGCAACCTGTATCCATTGTGCAGTGGCTCAGTGGCACCTCTAGGCAGGTTAAAGCCATTGTCATAGACTGATTTCAGGAGTCGTTCAAAGGCAGTGAGAGAGGCGCCCCACATCGGGTGCTGCAGATTGTTGCAGGTGCCATCGTGGCTGCGATACTTCTGGTGGAAGCAGATGTCAGAGCAGTTGTTGATGCGCCGGTGGGCTGTACAGCCTGACAGGTTAGCAATCATTTCCAGGAAGCGAGGGGAGACCAGGTCATTATAGCGAAATGCTGTGGAAAGGCAACATAAAGTCAACAAATTGAGAGATAGATTTGTGGAAATAAATTCATATTGGATTTGTATTCATATTGCATTTTAATAGGATTAATCTGCATATCACATATATTAATCACAGACAGTTCCTGCTGTTGAGAGTGGAACAACCTTATGTCAGTAGGGCACCAGTTGCAGGATTTTACTAAATTGCTCTGACTTGCTTTTATATGTCAAACCACCATATCAATTTGTAATTGTGTGTGTGTGTGTGTGTGTGTGAGATGTGTTGGCAATGGGATGTTATGCAAAGCAACAAGGGCGAGGTGTTTGTGGTGTTGTAGGTATATGCATGTGCATTGTGAGGACAGTGAGAGGGGACAGGAGTGCTGCACTCCCAGATGAAGGAGAGATACAATAAAAACAGCGCATCTGTTTCTGCTGACAGGCAGAAATCTCTGCTAGCTTGTTTTGGGGCCAGTGCAACAATGAACACTTGGTTGTGGACATAAGTAATGAAAACACAGTCCTCCCTCTCTCCCCCTCTCACTTTGTTGATTTTTCATAGAGCTCTGTTTTTTTGTCTCTTCTTCCAACACTAACTTTCACCTGAATTTCTCCCTGTGTATGTCTGTGTATTATGTATGTGTTGCCAATGTCATGGATTCATAATTGAGAAATCTGTACACCTACAAAAACATCTTAAAATGTGTTTTGTGTGGTGTGACGTGTTTATGGACTCCTCGTCAACTGCTGCATGATTACGTCAAAAGGTCTTGCTTAAGAGAACATGGCATACAGTACACCTTAAACACAGCCAAATGTTGCTCACAAGAACACTGTAATTTACACAGTGGTGAATGAAGAATTAAGTGTTGTTTAGTGTTTAATTAAATTAAACTTCAACTTGAGCTTTCCTGATCTTCATTCTCTTTAAATCTTACCAGTAAAGAGCAGCACCTAAGGAAACGCTGGTCTGAAGCCAACCATCTAAATAAAACTTGTATTCGTAAAAGTGATCAATCTTCTTTATGTTTGTTATTATGCCTTCAACTTTTCTCTGACAAAGTAAAAATCACTTTAATTTAATCAGTTAGAACCTTTTCTGATCACTTCATGTCTGTCTTCAACTTGGAAATAATTGTCAGAAGCAACCTGAGTACACAAAAAAACAAGCTCAAAATACTTTTGTCTTGATGTCGTCATACTTATATGTACAAACACCAACTGCATCACTTCCTCCAAGCATTAAGTTGCTCCAGTGTTATTCCCCATTCTATGAATACAGCATAAAAACAGCAATGGCGTTCCAAAGTCTCCACCCTGCAACACCAGTAACTTAGAGAGCAGACTCCCATGGGCCCTGCAAGGTTGTTCACACCCTGACAGAAAGCAGCAGTACAGATCAAACACCATATGTGTGTGAGGATGTAACACTGTTTCGTAAGGGTGGCACTTGAATCCTAATAGGCCAGTGCTAACAGATTTTTTGTTTTAGGTTTGTGTAGAAGAGCAACCTCAGTGGCTTCAATCACGAAGTTTAAGTGTGTAAGAGATTCTAATTCACAGTATAAATAAAACTTACACACAAAGTCTGATGTTACAGTTCTATTTTTCTTTGCAAGTCTTTATGAAACTGTTTAATTCCATCAGTCCTTTATGTGTCAGGTCCCATATGACCTTTTTATACATTTACAGACGCTGCGTAGTGAGTGATGTGATCAGGGATAAAGTATCAAAGGTACAACAAACTTGTTGGACTTTTTACAAATAGCATCCTATTATTATTTTAACTATATTGTTTTATTAGCAGCCTCACCGGTGCCGTTGGTGTCGACCATGAGACCCTGGTTGACATGGTTCTGGATGAGCAGAAGCGTCTGTTCAAAGATCTCCCCTGCACGCGCTTGCTCCACTGTGTAAGGGTCACGAGGATACCGGAAAAGAGCTAGCAACTCTCCAGGGGTACGAGGCTGACTGGAGTGATGGCAGATAAGGAGACAGGATGTTGAGGGAGGTGAGAGAGAAAAAAAGAGGAAAAAAACTAAACAATGGTAGCTAAGGAATATGACGTGGAATAAAACTTGTGGGAGTAAAGAGGGAGCGACAAGACAAAGTACAAAAAAGCAAGCTTATGTTCACATCATATTCTTCCAGGTACATTTTTTTGTTTGAGTGCTGAAAAAGAAACAGAGTGTTCTCTGAAACTTTCCAGAAAATATCTTTGCTGCAGCTAGAGCAGGTCACGGAGTTCAAATAATGCGAAGCCCCAAAACACGCACAAACATAAGTCTTTGACATAAGTTATTACACTAATGAGATGGATCTCCTCCATTTTAAGCCTACCATTATGTGATTGAGTAAGACACCATGTTGCTGATCTTCCACTCCAGAAGAACACTGGATTGCTTTGCTATTAGCCCAAAAGTCTTTAATCTCTTAATGTGTCAAAAATTCAATTTTAGCTAAAATCTGCTAGGCTGCATATGTTCTGTAATAAACTGCACAGTGCTGATATGTTTTTGCAATATGCCTTAAAAAAAAGATTTAACAGTATATTAGAATGAAATAAAAAAAGAGAGATGTCAAAAAACAATTTTTGCAAGTTTCTTTTTTACTTATCTCCTCTTTGTGCTTCACTCTCTACCTCTGTCCCTCAGGTGTGTGTGTGATGTACCATTCTCTGGAATCTGAACCATTTTTAACAAAGGGCCATTGACGCCCTCACCTGCACTACAACTCCTCCCAGCTGTCCTCCCAGCAATTTGTTTGCGCCAGCCCTGCTTCATCCACCTAGTTTTATGCACTCCTGCCTGGTCCAGTAGTGCTTCTGGTGGTATCTACCTTTCTCATCTGTGCCCAATCCAATACCTCTTCAGCAACCCCGTCCAGCCCGGACATCTTCTCTGACCAAGGAGCCCTTAGCTTACATGTGGACTATAACGTTTACTTTATACTACACTATAATAAAACTTTATCATACTATAGTGTAAATAAAGTATATTGTTCTGTTTATTAGCAATTAGTACTGTGCAAAACAGGGCAAGATGCTCTCTTGTTTTCCAGGGTCATTCTGGGTTTTCATCAATTCCACATAATGTTCAAAGACACTGGTGTCACCAGCCAGAAGGAGGCTGTCTCCTATTCTCACTCTTGTCTTATTGTAAAAGAGATGGAAACTTCATTTTTATTTAGGTTAACACTGTTTGTGTGTGCATTTCTCTCTCTGCGTCTGTATGTGTTTGTGTAGGTGTGTGCAAGCTAAGACAAACAACAGCTGACAGGATGGAAACACTTACAAACCACCTACCACACAGAGTGCAACAAAATATTCACTGAATAAACAAAGATTTAAAAACATATTCTATATCACACCAAAATGACTACAGTGATATACAAGTAAAATAGTGAAGTGGTAAAGATCTCATGAAAAGCTGTTAGTAACCCGTCACAAATATTGACTGCAGTTGTCTTAATGTCTTTTGGTACTGCACCACAATTCAGTCTTTAGTTGGAGCATTCAGATCTGAAACTCATGAGCTCTGAATCCTGTAACAACATTAACAGCCCGTTGAAATGACCACACTGTTTTTACTGAAGGCTCAGACTCAAACTAAGGACATAGAGCCATGAGCCAAGATGATTATGTATTTGACAATATAAATGTGGATTAAAATAATTCAGTTAGTTCAAAGGTTCAATTAGTTTAGCTGCACTAACACTATCAAAACTTTATTTCATTTTGAGACTTATATTTCTAGTGTAATGTGCTGTTATAAATATTATAATGTATGAATATTATGATATGATGGAGTAAGTAACAATGTCCAGTGAGCATGTGCTTCTGAGATCTTACCCATCAAAGAGACGTCTTCTTGTGGACTCAATAGCACTGTCCACATTACGAATGGCCTGCTCTATGGATGTGCTCACAAAGATGTCCCCCTCTCTGCTGACTGCAGGAACTGTTGACAGACAGAGAGGCTGATTAGAGTCAAGTTTAATCAAATGTTCATAATCTACATATTTAATGTAAATTTACATTTAATCATTTACCAAACACATTTTTTATAAATAAGTTATTCTATACTCTGCTTTAACTTAAATTAGGTTAGCAGTAATGAAAACAAGCATATCAGGCTTAAAAACTACATTTAGTAAACTGTGCTTGGCCTAATTATTGTTCCTTAGTTCCAACTGAATACTGTGCAGTAAGTGACTTCAACTTCCCTCCTGAAGGTGGGGATTTCTGGCACATTGACCTTGTGCCATAGAAAACAGTGAGACTGTGACGTGAGAACTAAGAGAGTCCAACAATAACTGAGCACATTGGTAGAGTTTATTGGTCACCAGCAGAGTGCTGTGGTCTGACCTGAGAAATCTCAACAGGAAACACCAACACACACAGTGAAGAACTAATAGGAATTGGATAGCACTGCAGCACAGTGTGACTAAATTACTGACTGGCTTGGACAAAGAAGAACAGTTAGTTTCTCACTCTGTGGATTGTGCACTACTGTGAAAACAATTTACACAAAACTTACAAAATATTACATCCTGTCCCAGTTCTTACTGCATTATGGACGTTACCTGCCTTACTACTTATCTTTTTCCAGTTTTATTGCTTCTGTTTTTCTTTCACTTTCTCTTCTTTATGACAAGTTAATATTTTAGTTAATATTTTATTCATTGCACTAACCCTGCTACCCAGCCAGAGCCAGGTAAGAATGTCAAGGGGTCAGATTCTATGGTACTGATTCTTACCTGTGATAGTGAGCACCATGCTAGAAACCTGGTAGCCAATGGGATTGCGAGCAACACACTCGTAACGTCCGGCATCTGCAGTTCCCACATCCTTCACCTCCAGGTAACCCTCGGGGCTAATGTGGAACTTGCCACTTTCTGTCACCTGTATCCCATCCTAGGAGAGATATAAGAACACGGCCGTAAGACAGTGATTAAGATTAAGAGGTCAAACCTGTTAAGTTAGATGAAGCTGAATAAGATTAAACATATTATTCAGTTACTTCAAGGGCATTATCTGCATTACTTTTTAAAAATGACAGGGAACTCATAGACAGTATTTCCTGTCCACAGTCCTCTTTGAACCCCGTCATCACATGTCTCATCTCATGGCCACTGTGGTGATGAGGTGACTGGCACCTTACTCAGCATCTAACCTTGTTCCAGGTGAGGACTGGTTGTGGCTGGCCCTGAGCGCTGCATGGAATCTGGACATCCTGGCCAGAGTCCACTGTCAGGTCCCTTGGAGCATTTGTGAAAACAGGCGTTACTGAATAAGTTAAAAACACACACACACACACACACACACACACACACACACACACACGCTTGTGTTAATGATTAAGCACCAGTGCTGAAAATAATGTACATGTAAAGAGCATTTTAACAAACAATCACAGCAGACATGGACCTCTGAGACCCACAGAATATACACACACCCACAGCTTTGATTGTCTGATCATACCTGATGCAGGTAATCAGGAAAACAAGCAGAACAGTGGCCTTCAAGGAACAGAATTTACTACCCCTGTGTTAAAGTTAGTGTGAAGAGTAAAGGGAGATCAAAAGGTTTGGTTTTGCTATAGACTTTAAAATATTAGGCAGGACAGTGGCACAGAGGTAGGTTCTATGTCAACATATTATTCAGTTACTTCAAGGGCATTATCTGCATTACTTTTTAAAAATGACAGGGAACATTAACTGCTTTTAAATGAATGTTGAACTTTGTAAAACACAAGTCTCACTGCAGGGTACAGTATTCAGAATGGAGGCTACAAACTATGTGCTTATGATTAAATAATGTGAACATAGTGAAGAACAGTTCATCTGACAGGGACTGAAATGTCTGTGGAATGGTGACATGCTCAACATAACTTAAAATGCTGTTAATCCTTGTTTTTTCCTTTTTTATCTGATGTGTCACCTTTTCATCTGTACAGCACTCTAAGCATAAGGCAGTCATCACAAAGCCGGCTTGGTCGTAGGTTTGTACACTACTGTCATAGTGTGGGGACATTATGCAACGTGTAGTTTGAGCCATGTTAACAGTCATTACTACACGGAAAACATGGTGTCATCTTAGGATTACAAACTGCCATGCTTTTCTGTGCTAAGCCAAGCCTGTAATTTCTCTCTGTCTCTCTCACACACACACCCATGCATGCACACACACACACACACACACACACACACACACACACACCCTTCTACACAAGAAACTTCTGTATGACAAATCAACTTACATATGCCTCCTTCTGAACACAAATATGTACAAAATGCACACACAAAATTTATTACAGAACATGACACATTTATATTATACAAACATAAAAGCAAAATGTACAAATAAACACACACAGAAAAAGTGCCACATACGTATGCACTACCAGAGATGTTAGATAATAGTCCACTTGCATGTGTAGATGACAAATTAGCTGTAAATGAAGGGTGCTGCACCATTCTCATCCTGTTACCATTTTAGGACCCTGCCTTTCCCTCCTTCTACTATGCAAATATGCAATGTTGCAAGTTAAGTCACCATCTAATAACACCTCCATTTCCAAGCTGATATGCCAATTTGTCTTAATCACACCCATTTAGAAAACATATTTATATACAGGAGTCTAGAGTAAAATCTAAATCAAAACTCTCTATTAAGAGGGTCCAAAATAAACAAAATTATCTTGTCTAATGACATATAGTATATACATATATACTGTATATCCTCACCTCTCTGCTGGATACTGAGCTGCACAGAGGTGCGCACAGTTCCCACAGGGCTGGCTGCCTGGCACTCATACTGGCCCTCGTCATGAGCTGCAACCCTTGTGATGCGGAGAGTACCGGAAGAAAGGACTACGTGACGACGATCCAGAGGCAATGGACTGCCCCCGCGTGTCCAGGCAATCACTGGCTGTGGGTAACCACTTGCATCACAGGGGAAATCCACTGTTTGACCCTCCAGGACTGACTGGTCCTGTGGTGTGACTGTGAACTGTGGGAAAGCTGTGGGCAGATGGAAAAATTATTATTTTGCTATGAAAATGAAATCGTTCCTGAAGCTTCAGCCATTTTATACCTAAACACTATTAAAGCGTATTCATAAGTTCTGTTTGCCCACCAATGGACGCGTACGTGCACTGTAGCTACACTGACACATGCCAAACACGATGAGAACTCTGGACAGTAACAGCAGTGAGAAGAAGAGCTTCTTTCTTTGTTGCATTTGCCACTGACACTGCATGTGGATACAAATGTTTGGGCTGTACATGGATGTCTGTAGAGAGTCTGTCTGGACCATCACACACTTGGGGGGTTATTAAATATACGCCCCTGCAGCCTATCCACATATGAATCAGATAAAATGTGGTAATCTAAGCTGCATGAAAAGGTGTTTGTCAACGTCTACTGTCAAAACAGAAGATTTGTGGAAATGCAAGTTGATTCAGAATGTCTTTTTAAAATTATTTGACAATTCATTTCGTATTAGGTGAGTCCCTATGATGTGTAATGACTATAAGAATAGGGCCCTATAATTTCCGCGATGCGGAAAACGCTGATGGCATCACGGAATTCATCAATTAAAATGGAATGCGTTGTTAAACACAGAATGTCGTAGAATTCGGTGATATTCATGTGCGGGCAAAGCAAAGCAATAGTTTTTAATGAGTTTTGGCTGCTGCAGCCCCCTGTATGTGTCACAGGACGGGACTCAGCTTTCAACACACACGAATGCACAGACAGGAAAAAAGTTAGCGGTCAGCTGTGGTGAAGAGGCTCGATGAAACACCGAAGTCATTCAACGATTAGTGCTAAGTTTAGAGCAGAACAATATCCAAATGACTTTTTCCCCTTTGTAAGTTTTGCCAGTACACAATAGCCTGGACCCGCAAGAACACGTGTGACAACAATTTACAAAGATTCACATCAGAAACAGAGACAAGAAGCAAACCAGCGCGAGCTGCTCACTCCAGCAAAGTCTAGCTCATAAAACTAACTAAATAACTTTTTCTAACTTTTTTCCTATTGCCTTGTTCTTTTTTCTTTTCCACTAGATAATTAGACCCTTTTAAGGTCAATAAATATGATTATAACGTAAAACATGGAATTCAGAAGAATAAAAATGGAAAAAAATGAATTTAATAGGGGCCTATAAGAACAACGGCAGCATAAACAACTGTCTAGTGTAAGGAGACTTAAATGCTTTGTTATTACTATTAATCAAATAGTTTTGATTTTCAATGACATCTAATGAGGCTCCAGTCACAGCTGAGTGAAAGCACTGATCCACTGGTGACACCATATCTCAAAACATTCACCTAATATAAAGAGCAGATTCTGATTCTTACCTTGTACAATGATAAAAGCTGTGGCATGTATGGTATCAACATTATTAGAGGCAAAACAGGTATATTGTCCTCCATCAGCCTGGACCACGTTCTGGATAAAAAGCCCTCCAGAGGGGGTGATGTTGATGCGGGGGTCATTGGGGAGTGGTGTCCTGTCGCCCTTTGTCCAAGATACTCTGGGCTGTGGCTGGCCTATGGCACTGCACTCCAGGGTCACACTCTCTCCGACCAACACCTCAGTGTTCTGGGGCTGGATTACAAAATTTGGTCGTGCTTAAAGAGTAGGAGAAAAGACAGAAGGGAATGAGATCAGAGTAATTAGGTGTCTAGGACTCTCGAATTTCAGCACATAGAAAACTAGTGGTGACTTAGATGTTAAAATGGTAAAATGTTATAAGGAAATCAGTGAAAAGCAGTCGACAGATTGGTTCTTGAACAAAGGTCATCTTTGTATATCTGTATCTCTGGTCACTTAGACTACTGCTAAAATACTGTAGCACACTAAAGTTGCACTAAGTTCCTATGTGTGTCACAAAATAGGGTGGAGTCCTGTCCATATTTGGCAAATGATTACAGTAAAGTCTGAGGAAATATGTACACAGCCTGGAGTTTACAATCACATAGTCAGGAAATGCAAACATCTTTTTTCATTAAGTTAACAATAGGTCATCACTAAATCCATCCATCACCCCAACGATGACCTTTGGGTCTTCAGGAGACAGCCGTACTAATCTCCAGTGGTGACAGCTATTGGACACTACAACTTACAGTTTGTCTGGACGATGATAGAGAGAGCAATAAAGACACAGGGGAGAGTAATTGTGAGTGTTTAAGTATATGCAAATAAAATGTTAACAAGAAAGCCAGCATGCTTTGCTTATGACAGCCACTTACAGGGGGTCCCGAAATATCGCAGGGTGACCTGTGAAGTTTTGACCTCTCCAGCCACATTTTTTGCCATACACTGGTAGACTCCCTGGTCTGTCTCCTTGGTGTCCTGGATCATCAGTGTACCGTCCTCAAGCAGGTTCAGACGACTGTCATCACGCATGTTTAGAGCATTGCTGCCGGGAAGGTACAGAGATACACAATCCAACGATTAAACATAAATCAAACATGTATACAGTCTATTCACATACCATAATCTCAAATACATTAAAATCACATGGAATGTATTGTTGTGACTGACTTGTGTATATTTTAGATTTATTTTATTTAATTAGTCCACAGTTTCTGGGACCTTAACGCACACATACAATATGTAAAATCAATGTTTATATTAGAATTAACTTAAACACCAGTGGAACTGAAGATATTTGGTTACTTTACACGCCTTATCTTACTTGTTCCTGAGCCAGATAATCTGGGGTTTAGGGTTGCCTTCAGCCCTACAGGTGAAGTAGACAGTGTTCCCTGATGTAACATCAACATCCTGGGGCTCTGAGGTGATCCTGGGTACCTCTAGAGGAGGTCAGATAGGACAATTAGGAGATGAATACATGTTTACAATCCCCTTCTCTGTTGTGTGCATGTGTATTCATACGTATGTATGTGTGCATGCTGCACCAACCAGCCTGTCTGTTGAATCAAGACTCTACTGAACCTGCCTGGACTTTCCAAGAAGGGTGGCTGAAGGTTTGGGCTGAACTGATCATAAAACACAGTCAATACAAACAGCAGACAATCCTCTCTGGCCATCTTCTCCATTGACAGGATCAGCTCCTTAGTCTGAGTTTTAGAGGAGTATAACCTGGCCCAGCCACCCTTCTCCCGCATTTAAATAAGGAAAGTGCAGACGGACCCACACGGAGCTCTGTCAATACAAGGCAGTGCTGAGAAAGTTTGATGTAGTTCAACCATTTCTGCAACACAAGGTAAAGTCATCCAGCATGCTGTTGCATCAGTCAACCATATACATGCAGGCACATAGTGTTTTTCTACTCTTTATTTTAGGATCGTCACAGCCAAAGATAAAGCTGCTAATACTGAGATAAGTTACCAGAGCTGTGCAATGCTGTCTGTCATTATTACAGACCACTCTGCTGTGTTGTGGTGTTAAGGTTTAAAGTCATAAATCTGTCTGACTTCCCAGATCTTATTTCACTGTCTTACTGGTACATGAAACAACACATCCCCAACAATACAACCCATTGTGTTTTTTGATGCAGAGTGAATGTCTGTTTGAATGTTGCCTAAACCTTTGCCCCAAGACAAAGACAGACTCACACCTGCCTACATGTGGCACACACTGGTTCCTGCCCCATAATCTTAGTGGGCATATGTTAGCCACATTTCAGAAGCACTATTTTATTTGACTCTCTGCACTCTGTAAACATGGATGGGGCTACATAGGTGTAAACCAGCAAGAAAACCAAACCATATAACGCAAATTCAAAAAAAAAACTTCTGACTAAAGAAGATAATCCCATCTCTCCTCTTACCACCAAATTACTCCACATTAACACTGAGGTTGGTATTTGCAGTGGGTTGGGAATCCTGTTTGTGGTAACTCAGCCTCCATCAAGGCACAATAAAGAGGAAGGCTTGGCTCATCAGATACCACTCGTGCAGGGAGGGGGCATTTCATCTGAAGGAGGGTAACTCTTGACAGGTGTTCAACCCACTGTGTATTGTTCCACCCTGCTTATAGGGGGGAAGGGGGAGAAAAGAGAGAGAGAGAGGGATGTGTGGAATGCCTTTCCCCTTGTTCTTAAGCAGGCATTCTTCCATTGCTGCATTGCTATGCAGACAGATAGAGTGGAGGGGGCTGCAGTGAGCAAGACTGGGCAAGTTAGGGCCATCAAATTAGCTGCTAGGATTTAAATGGGGTTAAGTCACAGTAACTTGCCAGCTTGACTGCCTACCTGCCTCACAATGTAGAACTGAGTGTGAAATGGGTTACACAGAGTTTAGACAGTTGCTTTAAGAACTAAACTAACAGTGAGATGTGAACTCAGTTTAAAAACATCAGTGCACTGACACTTGAGCATCAAATATATTTTGAATATAAAACAATAACTCTCACAACGCTAACAAATATAAAAACATGTCTTCTTATAGAAATATGCAGTATAAAGTTAACACACACAACAAACACAGAGGACTGAGCTGATGCTGGTAGTCTGAGACCTGGAGACCAAATTCCGATGGTCCTGACTAACATCGTACCCTGACCAGACACATAGCTGGCGGTGTATGAAGAGTGAAACAGCTGGGTGGCTGCAGGCTCCAGACACAAAGAGAGGATGCACCTGTGTGTGTGTGTGTGTGTGTGTGTGTTTGCATGAGACTGGGTGACTAAGTCTACCTGCTATCTACAAACAGGAAGGCTGGAGGTTTGGTACAGAAGAAGAGTGTGTAAAAGAACAGGGACGGAGAAAATGAGGCATGTTTATGACTATAGTATGCCTGCCTTCAGTTTATTTTAAGACCCCCATTTTCTCAGACTACCCACAATAATGAAAATCTATGTCCATACTGTCCATGTTTTGAATTCCATGATATTTCAGAAATGTCATGTCTGGGTATGAGAAATATCGCATTACTTTAACTATCCTGCTTACTAGAATTCTCTGTATACATGCACCTGATTTCTCCAACATCTCTGACTTATATTGGAAGCTTGGCTCACAGATTCAACTGTATAGTAAGAGAAAATGCTGACTTTGCTCTTGTTTTGCTGCAGAGTGACAGTGCAAGGGGAGATATGAGAAGAGAGTGGAGAGAGACATAGCTCACGGTGAAGAAATCCACGGTGGAAAGCAACTTATTTAGATTTCTATAAGGCACTTTTGTGTTATTTAAAAAAAAAGCAGCATGTCCCTCATTCAGCCGTCTGCAGCCTCGCGCTCTCTGGGAGAAATCTATCTGGGGAAAACTGGTACTAAAAGTTACTAAATTATCATTGGAGGCTGACATGCTGCTCTCACTCTCAGACATAGTTATGTCATTGCCATGGAAGGTAAATACGTCACTGCGTTGCTATATAATTGACATTACAAAATGGCACTTTAAATGACGTAACACTTCATACCAGTGTTATTGTGGAGGGTGTAATATGGCAGTTTTTATTGTTTCTGTACCACAGTTGAGCTCCTCAGCGGTGAGTGTTGCCACAGATCGCCCCTGCAGGCGGATGGGGTAGTCGCAGGTAGCAGCAGCCTGTGCATTGCCCGACTCAGCATACTGCTTCAGGAGGTCAGCCAGCCACAGCAGCTCACAGTCACAGTTTAGTGCATTGGAATCCAGCCTCCTGAACACATAGACAACATATACAAACAGAGGCATGTAGTCCAAATATGAAGCAAACGATGTATAACATGTAAGTGCAGAGTTATGCATGCAGCAGTGTTTGACAAATGCTCTTGGGCAGGTTATGTTGTGGTCTGTTATGACCTGGCCCAGTCCAGCTCAATCCAAACAGTGGGGCTTAGCAGGACTATAGAGAACACACTCTCTCCTGCCATGGGAAACTATCTCTGTTATGCTCGACGTTCTGGTAACTGATACAGCTTTCAGTTCTACCACTTTCAAAAACTTTAATTATGCCATTTATGAGGCTATTTGTGAAGCTCTTATATTTATCTGTCCTCCGACCCAAATACCAAAGTCCATGATCACAGAGAAGTCAGTGTTAGTCCACTGCACTTCTTCACTCTGTTGAATGGAAGGGGATGCAATTTGGAGCAGTATTGCAGCTAGTTGGCCTCAAAGACCCCAAATTCTCATATTTCAGAACAAATCTAGAATATTCTGTGCAAGACACAAATTAGAACTTTCTGCTTTTCATAGCTCATCATATCCCACCATTAACAGTCCCCTCTCCACTGCAGCTGGATCAAAGGACAAGAAAGAAACTGTGGAAAGAGACACTTTTGAAAGAAACCAACTTGCAGCCGTAGAAGGGTGAGAACAGTGTTGTGTGGGTAAAAGGCATTTAACTAACAAACACAATCAACTGGATTGTGGTTGTCATGGGAGTAAACTACAGAAATTGACACAGACATGTGCTCCCACACAGAAGTTTCAGTGGTCACTTGTAGCTTTTCCACTTACAGTCGCTTCATAGCCTGAAGATGAGAGAAGGTCCCTGGAACTAGTTGGGCAATTCTGTTGTTGTGCAAAAACCTAAGAAGGAGAGAGAAAAACTATCAAATCATTTTACAGGGTTGATTATCAGCGACAGAACCAGACTGCTGGCTTCAATGACTAACCCAAGCCTCAGTTCAGTCTATAAATAACTTCTAAAACATAAATTCCGAGTATATAGTTTCAATAAATAATCACTAGTGGATATTTTTAAGCAAAGTTGAGAGTCTTTTGCTAATATCATATTTCTTGTTGGGAACAAGAAATATGATAATCCTCCAAGACTAAACTCTGATGACTGCTAAGGTTTTATTCTTCAGCTAAAAGCTTAATGTTCCTGTTTATGTAAGACTTCACTAAAATCATTCACCCAAAATATTTTTGAAAAAGACTAGAACTCAACATAAATGTATCATAAATTTACAGAAATTAGAAAGTATGTTGGAATGGAAATATTCTCCAACAAACCACTCCATATACAACAGAGAATTCCTGTGCCTTTCCCTTTACTCTTTTTTGCACGTGTCCCTCCATCTCCTGACCCTCTCCAGAGAGTGCAAAATATGAATATCCTTTGCAGCCACTGGCCATAAACAAGGACAATGAAACAGAAACTTAACAGGAATTTATTATATAAGAAATATTCAAAGACTTCAAATAATGGACAAAGCATATAGACAGTGTGATTATTTTAAACTTTTGGCATTATGGGAAGACTTTTACAGATCTGATTATTAGTGTGTTTGCCATCAGAAGCTTATTAGAAAGCATTTCGCAGACATGTTTCTACATTCTGCAGACTCACGCTAAGTAAACTCTGGATTTGCTTAAATACATTCTGTTGATTATGGCTTTCTGGTTTCTATCAAGTGTTCCTCAGTATCCAGCTGTGAAGGTGGATCTATTCACCCACTAATTTATACAAGGACGTTTCAGCTGGGAAATATTTTTAAAAATATTCCAGTGGGATTGTGTGTGACCTGAATACAACAATCCTGGGTTAAAGGTCAGACACGATGAACTTACAGTCGTTCCAGCTTTGGTAGGTGGGTGAAGGACTCTGGTTCCAAAGACTCAATGTTGTTGAAGTGCAGGTACCTGGACAAGAACAAAGTGTAGACAGGCGACAGAAAAAGTGGATTAGCACATCCTAATAACTAAACATATGTCAGTCTGTTATACTACCAGGCCTACAAGGTGAATAAAAAAAAAGACACTGTCCTCCTATTAACCACCGTCCATCCCTAACAATTCAGATTACTGAACCATATTCAAGTTATATGTATAGTAGCATTTGTCATATGCAGAATGGGTTTGAAATGATATTGCCCACAAGTGAAAAGTACAATCACATAAAAAGCAAACAAAATTCCCCAAGGCATCTGAGCTGAGAAAAATGAAAATGAATCAAATCATGTGCTAAAATTTTAAATAGGGTTTCTGATTTTATAGGTAGGGGAAGCAGATGAAGCAGCGAAACAGACAGACACAGAAAGACTAAAGCACCACAGAATGTAAAATAAAATGCAATATTCCTGGAAATTCATATCCCAACTGTTGATTATTTGCTGTGCTGTACTGGCTGGTGGCTCTTGTCTAAAGTGAGGGGCCAGAAGAGAAAAACAATGAAAGTGAACGGCAGGAAGGCAGCAGAGAACTAACTGCAGATACACTTAACGTTCCATCCAGGCTGCTCCAATTTTAGATGACAATGTGTGGCTGTGTAAAACTGAGAACTAGAGGGTGTCCTCCTCTGTATTCATGTTTCAGACACTCAAAGCGATGCAGTGTGATCCTCCTGTGATCAGCCACTGGCATGCTAATGAAACAATACATGAGTGGTTGTAGGTTATATAGGTATATAAGTGTGTAGGACTTACTGTATTTATACCCCCAGACTTTGGCATCCCACTGAGAGATGTAGAATTATTGTTGGATTTAAGGATTAAGTACTGTAAGTCTGTGCAATCTGACTCAAAACTTGTATTTGTATCTTACTTGGTGAATTTATTCTCTGTTAATACAGTTAACAGTTACATAATCATTAATCATTGTCTCCTCCGAGTGTACAGAAAGCTAATTTACAGAGGATGCACAGTAACCTTCTATTTTCTAGTACTTATGCCTGAAAAAAGAAATTCTCTCTCACTTTCCTTTCAATTTCTCCCCTACTTTGCTATTTAGCTTGCTTTCTTCCTCACTTGTAAGCCCATTTGGATAAAGGTGCCAAATGACTAAATGTAAAGGTAGATATTGTTTTTTCTAATCATGTACTCATAATCAAAAAATAACTACTACTGATCAATTCTATTATTATTCTCATATTACAATACATATTTATGACTGATGATGATTTATAAAACAAATGGCCCTTTTGTAAAAAGTGAGCATCATTGTTTATAGAAAGCAGATTCATTTTTTCACACAAGCAAAACATATACTGCACACATATTGAAGGTTATTCACACAAAAAACACTTTAAACAGACTTAAACACTTGATTGAGATTATGGGATAACACAATTGCACAGTTGAGGTTTCTGCAGTAGGAGCATAGATCCAAGTCAAGATCTGCCAAAAAGCAGAAGCACAGCACTGCTATCATTACTAGCACCACAAGGTTGGACGTCATGCTTTAAGTTTCACATGGCATGATGCATATCTGTTGTCTTGACCATGAGACATGTGGCTCATGCAAAAAAGTCATAGGGGGTCAGTGAAACACACAGGGATGGGTGCACACACGGCATGCATGGTTGTGGTAGAAGAGTGCACAGAGGGGTGCATGTGAGGGGGTGATGGAGGGAGACAGCTGCACTGAAATGAAAACTGAACAAAGCTTTCATGACACCTGTGTAAATTCTATACAACAACGGAGGGAGACTCAGTTTACAGATAGAGAGACAGGGGTTGGGAGGAGGAGCAGCAAGGCAAAGAGAAGGAGAAGGTGGACAAGGAAGTTGGTCACTTACAGTTGCTCAAGAGAGACAAGCCCCTTAAATGCCTGTCTGTCAATTGATTGGATTTCATTCTTGTACAAATAGCTGAAAGGAGAGATAATCAGTAACATTAGTAACACACACACACACACACACACACACACACACACACACACACACACACATCACACACACACACACACACGATCATCTGAATTCTCCCTTGTTATTATGAGAGAAAGTAGAAACATAAAAATGATCATGAATGTTCAGTTTTCTACTTTAAAATGAAAGCCATGTTGTGTTGCTAGTTATGTGTCATCAATAGAAACGTTACATCTGTGTAGGTAAATGCTCCACATACTGGTAGTGAGTGAGGATTTGGAATACAGACAGAGAATCTGTCCCACTGCACAATTAGAATAAAAAGTAAGATAGTATATAGCTTAATGTGGAGAACTGCCACTTCTACAGTGTGTTTTCTCTCCAACTGCAGATGTGCTTGATAGAAATGAATGAATAATTGGAATACCTTAGGTCACTGAATTTGGTGATTGTTCACGATTACAACAACACTGTGAAACGGAATTACAAAGTCATCCAGTCATATGCATAGAGTCAATAAGTTCTATATCATTACTATTTTAATCTTGTAAGACTAATACCTGAAGGGCTGCACAGACCGTAGCAGAGCAGGGAGAGGGAGAGCTGGGCAAAGCAAAGTGGACTGAGTTTGAGTGTAATGCTTTAACCAGCTTTATTTCTAAACGTTTCACATTGTAGCTCTAAGACTGTTAGCAGAAAATTATAAAATCTCTTTAAATGCAGTTTACATTCACATTCAAAAAGTACAATCTTGCACAAGTCAAACATAAGTGGACAAAATCTAAAAATGAGAAACTCTTTGTGTCAAATCTCTTTTCCATAAGTTCACACTTTTTCTAGTGGCTTCCACATTTCACCTTGAAACACACTTAAGTAATATGCAGCCTGTATGGGATCGATGTGATATTTTACACCACTGAAAGACAAACACCCTTGACGTGTGGATGATTTCCCTCCATTATTCGTGTTAAAGAAAGGTGACACTAGAAAAGCAAAGTCTTACAGCTGAATGCCCTTTCATCTTTCATCTCTGTAGTTCACATTCCACCAATGCACTCTGGAGACGTGGTGAAAGATCCCCCTGCACCACAAGTGATGCAATGTTTGAAAAAATCTAAATCTTATTTATAATCACTGCATGTCATCTGAATCAGTGCTGCTGTGTCCGGTTTCTTCCAAGGAGGTGAAAGGAAAATGTGACATGTAGAATGTGTATGTGAAAAAGTGACATTCACACAGAAATGACACAAGCAAACCAAAACTATTATAATTAAATTAATATGTAGTAAGTTAGACTGTTGCGAAAAACCCAAGGCACTGTTAACAACCAAAAAATGAATCTATACTGAAACTATACATTTCCAGTATTTCTATATGTCCACAAGTTATTTTATTTTGAGACTTTTTGAAAGATGTTTTAAAAAAGATTTTATGAAGTCATTTCTAAAGCTTTGGAACCATGGTGAGAGCTGTTACCAACAAATGGACAAAACTAAGAGCGCAGCAACGTCTCATCCAGGAGGTTGTGAAAGAAACCAGAAGAACATCTAAAGAACTGCAGGCCACACTTGAACACATGCGCACTTGGGTTCTGCAGCCGGACAATGATCCGAAACACATCAGCAAGTTCACCTCTGAATTGCCTAGTCCGACTGAGATACTGTGGCATAACATTAAACAGGACATTAATGCTTGAAAACCCTCCAATGTGGCTGAATCAAAACAATTCTGCAAAGAAGAGCAGACCACAGTTCCTCCACAGTGATGTGAAAGATTCATTGCCAGTTATCACAAGCACTTGAATGGCACAACCAGTTATTAGGTTTAGAGGGCAATTACTTTTTCACATCTCATACAGGTCCATGCAGGTTGGGACAGCTGTTTAACCTTAATTAAATCATCATTTAAAAATGCATTTAGATTTGCTTGGGTTATCTTTGCGTGTTGTTTGATAAAGGTGCAAATTCTTTCACAGCACTGTATTTACTCAGCTTCACTTTTAAGAACCCTCCTACATGATTCTGATGACTTTGTGAATGAATGTGAAACAGCTGACAGCAGCCTTTTGTGTGTGTACAAGCTCTGTGTGTGAGGTTTACATGGGAAACTGGATTTGGAAGCTGTGGCCTCAGAATACAACATGTTTCACTTTGATGAGCAGATATCCTCAAGTCCTTATTTACTTATCAAAAAGTAGACAGCATGCATTTAACCAGCCTACGTTTATTCTGAAAATGTGGCATGCTGACACCACAAATTCAAAAATCACTTTATTCATAGTTGATCTTTTTGTTACATTATCTATGTTAACATTCACAAAACAAAAGCTATGCAAAAGCTATTTATACAACTACCTTTGTTTATGTTGGTCACAGGAGGGACGGGGGCTGTTGAATAGACAGCAACCCAGCTACAAGGTTTGGAGGACATCAAAGATGACAGGGAATGGACTCCAAAGGAAGTGAAGAGGTGAAATAGGAGATACAATCTAGCCTCCAGCTAAAGAGACTGAATGAGTGGGAAGGGAGAACTGTGGGGGGACACCTTACCCTAATCACAAAGGTTAGAGCAATGGTGCAGTCTCTACATCAACTCTGTTTTAGAGTGAAAGGGGCTCTATAATTATTTTTACTTAATAGGTACAGGATTTAATTACAACTTTAAGGGTACGGCATACGTTTGTGGGTCATCAGGAAAGATAAAGAAGTCTTCAGTCATGTCCCTTCTTTTCTCCTGTTGAGTCTCATACCATCAAGTGAGCAGTGCTTGACCTAATTATCAGCTGGGCAGTGACACAGGTCTTTGATAGTTCCTGTCAATTCAATTTGTCTTCTATCAGACAAACTGATGCAGGCAACTAGCTTTGTCTAGTCAGTGACAACGCAGAACATGATATCATCGTTAGTCAAACAAATCACACAAAGAAAATTAAATGTGCCCTTCATTGTCTTCAGTTTTGTCCCAGATTGCTGGAAACCAGACCATTTCTAAGTGTGAGCACAGACAGAGCTGTAACCACAACTGAGGCCAATGGGATGATAATGTAAGTGACTAACAGAGTGAGAAAACTATCCCACAGTTCCACAGAAGCCCTGAGGCTACACACACCCCAGAACCTCCTCTGTTCTCAAATCTGCCTTCAGGCCAAGACTTCTAGACACATAACTACAGAGCACTGACCCAAGGACGTGTTTTCCATGTACTGCATACATCATCACTCACCGAGCAGTCTAGCAACATCAAAGATACTGACATATTGTCTCCGAATCTATTACTTAATCTAGGAAAGCTAAACAAAATTGACATGAGGATAACTCACAGATATTTGAGGTTTTCCAGATCTTCAAATGCCCCCCTGGGGATTCTTCGTATATGATTGTTGTTGAGAAGACTGCAATGAAAACAAACCAAGGGTTATTCTGTGGCTACCAGACAGAAAGATGCAGAAATATGACAAGATATCGTGGTCGTGAGTGGTTTCTTTTGACCTCTGAACTCTATTCAGGTATCCAAATAAACATTTGGATCAACACTTTAAAGCGAGACTTATTAAAGTCATTACAGTCACCTCGTTTACACTATAATTTTTTTGGTTCTGCAGTTTAAAAAGTCACTGTTCCTTCATTTTGTGATGCCGCAATAGACATGTCACTGTAGTTCAAAGATGAACAGACTTCATAGGCCATTTAAATCATAAATCATACCACAATCAAGCTGCATCAAGATTCATTATTTTATCACAGTTCTTTGTCATATTGGTTTTCAAGTAACTGAACTTTACAATCAAACTAATTTTCATTTAAAAACAAATCCCAGCCTATAACATACGTAGCAAAACCTAATAAAAAAAACAGACAAAGTGTCTTTTGTGTTTAATCTTCACTGCATTCACACTACACTACTTTTAAAAGGGATCTTAAACATCATTGCCAAATGTCATCACTAAAGCTGTTTGTTTTGGCCTTGTAGTCTGTGTAGTTGTGGCTGAGGCACGTACATTGGGTCCTCTCACCGTTTGACTGTCAGAATATTCTTTTGGGTATGTCTGTTGTTTTGCCATCCAATGTGCAAACTGTTTTAGGTTTAAACCAGTTATATTTTACTGACATCAAATTCTTTTTAGAGACCAACTCCTCCTTGTTGCCATCCATCATGCTGTCTGATACGTTGCTAGACAGAGAATGTAAGGTATGTTATGCTGCACTGCATGTTGGAAACAGGCCATACAACTCCAACTGATACAATGTGCACTGTAGAAAGATACTAATGATCTCACTGTAAAGCCAGAACATGGAGACGTTTTAATCCACAAACTTCTATTGTCATATTGCAAACCCCTACGTGCACCCCTTGCACAACGGATTCAGAAGTTGACACTACAGCGGAAGGCTGTGACAGTCTTAACTTCATGTAAATATCCTCTGACAAAGTTCAGTTACAGGTGGGCAAGAGCCAATCAGGAGCAGAAACCGAAGAAATTACAGTACCACACATGAAGGATGTAGCGTGAGGTCAGTCAGGGTGATCCTGGTCATCTATTTGATTACAATTTTGTTACTGTGATGTATGATATGATAATTGTTTCCTGGGTAGGTAGAATAATGTAATGCTTTCCCCAGATACTGCTGTAAATAATAAACAGAGTTTAAGTGAGACTGGATATTTTAAATGTTTTTCTTATTTTGAAAGAAAAACAGGAAAAACTATTTGACACTGTCTCGTGGTTTCCTGATTACGCACATTAATTCAATTCAATTCAATTCAACTTTATTTATATAGCGCCAATTCACAACACAGGTCATCTCAGGGCACTTTA